>CAMOHE010035838.1:0-14689 GCA_946598075.1 Artocarpus hirsutus
TAATTGAGTAATTTATTAAACATTGATGTGTATATATATATATATATTAAAAAAATGTATGTATAGATCCTGGGGTATGTTTTCAAATTATGTTTTAATCAAATAATTTATTTTAAAATAAAGGTATTAAGGAATGAATGTAACGATATCTGTGACGTCCGTAAGGGGACGTTACATGAATTTTGACAATCACTATTTTGCCTTTGTTTTAAACCTCCTCATTTTTTTTTTCATTCAAATAGATATAATTAAACCCACGTGATTCACATATGGGTCACCCGTAAGGGCAAAAATGAGATTTTATCACTTCTAAGTTTTTTTATGTCTATACTCTCACTTGACGGCAATTTTTTTTTATCTAAACCCTTATTTGAGAAGGATTCGCTTGTACATTCCTTCTCATTTTTAAACTCATTTAATAAGTCTATATTGTTCACCGATATCTGAATTTGAATAATGAAAAAATGAGTTACGCATTAAAGATTAGGAGATATTGGCGAACAATATCGAAAACCAATGTGTATATACAAACTCTTCTTCAATAAGAGCATATAAAAAATAGATGATGAGAGTGTAAACGAAAACAAAACTTAAGAGTGATAAAATCTCATTTTAACAAGTGACCCATATACGAATCACGTCGGCTTAATTCTATCTATTTAAATGAAAAATTGGAAAACAATAAAAAAAATGAGGAGGTTTAAAATAAGGGCAAAATAGTGATTTTTAAAATTCAGGGGCAAATTGAGAAATTTTGAAAGTTCAGGGGATAAAATAGTGATTTTTAAAGTTCAGATGACAAAGTGAAAAAGATCCCAAAGTTTAGAGACTATTAGTGTTAATAACTCTAACTTTTAACACAATATACATATGAAATAAAAAACCCAAAAAAAATCAAGTGGCACAGCCTCCTTCTCTTGTCTATGTAAAGCTTCGCCCTGCATATGCTCTATGACAAGCAAATCCTTTCCAATACGGAGCAGGATTGCCAAGAGAACTTGGTTAAAGACCCCCAACCGAAGTAGTCCAAGAGAATACACAAGGGAGTCCACCAAGTGTCCAAGAGTTAATTTGGAACGCCACTCTGTTCTTCCCAAACATTTTTTCTTCAACAAGAAAAAAAAAACTAAAAAAAAAAAAAAACAAGAAACAAAGAACATCAATCAAGAAGATCCAACAATTCTATCAGGCAAATCCCTATTTTCAATACGGGACAATATTACTCTAATACATGTCAGTCAATTGAAAAAAAAAATTATAGATAATCTTTTGAGATTAGATATGGACAAACATAGGGAATTCCGTGATGTTACCAAATTAAAGGCCGGACATATTTTAAGTCCAAAATAGTAAAATTTTGAATTCCCCGCTGAAGTACTACGTGAATATTCCATATTAGAATAATACCCTTCAAAATTTAAAGAGATAAAGAAAAATGAAGTTGTGAGATCCTAGTAAATTAACAACAAGAATATTGTTAGTACTCTCTTGTTACCGCCGGTTTTTAATGGCTTTTCTTCATGTTAGACTTGCTAATTGCCGATTAACAACCCCACTAATTGATTAAGCTTAAATTAACTTGCAACCCATTTATATGAATCCCACTTCTCCAATAACTTTGCATGAAAGTTTTAGCAAGATCTTAAGCGATCATTGGAAGACCAATACCCCATTAATGGCAAGCCACAAGCATTTTGACCTGCTTATTTACATTAGCCTCAGCTTTAGCTTGCTTATTGGTTGTCATGCGTTAGCCGAGAACGATGATCGGCAGGCAAGTATCTGTTAGCCTAACCAGTTAGCAGTTTAATTGACAGTTTGAACCATAATTTTAACCTTTTTATAAGTATTGTCTCTAGTAAAAGTTTACATTTCTGGTCAAACCTATGGATTGTGAACGCAGGTGCACATTGTGTACATGGGTGACCTACCAAAGGGAAAATTCTCTGTTTCCTCTCTTCACACCAGCGTACTACAAGAAGCCCTTGGCAGGTTAATTAACTCTTATTATATATTAAGTTTGATCCGTTTGATTCATAAGTTTAAATATATAGAAAATTTAAACATAAATTTAATTTTTGGTAAGAGAAAACATTATAGTAAAAATATTAAAATTGTATTTCATATCAAATTCAAAGTCAAATTCTACAACAGCTACAATTTTGGGCATCATGTTATAGTCAGCTATTGGCTTAGAAGTAAAGTTGACAAGGAAAATTTGCCCCTTAATTTGCACTTACTTTGACTAATTACATGAAGACGGAGTTATACACGTATGAGAAAAGCGACCTTCTTTCTCTTTCAATATTGTATATAAAATTTTATAAAAATTATATTATATCCTTCTTAAAATTATACTTCATCCTCCTGAAATTAAATTCCTCCCCTTCTAAAGTTCTATATCTTGTTTATTTAATTTTTCTTGACAATGTTAATATATCCTCTGCTCCTTGACTAATTTTTCTGGCTTCGTTCCTGGCATGCATTATTACCTTAAATCAGGGATGCGTCAGATTCTTTGGTCCATAGCTACCACAAGAGCTTCAACGGATTCGCAGCAAAGCTAACCAAGGATGAAGTTCAAAAACTAGCTGGTAAAATCAATATTTGATAGTAAAGTTAAAGATATTATTGTATACACGTCATGTGTTTTTAGTATAAGTGTGAGTTTGCGTATCTTGCAGGCATGGAAGGAGTAGTATCTGTGTTTCCTAGTCAAAAGAAACAGCTCCACACCACAAGATCATGGGACTTCATGGGCTTCTCCAAGCATGTCAGCAGAATAAGTGTCGAAAGCGACATCATCATTGGAATGCTTGATACCGGAATATGGCCGGAATCTGAAAGTTTTAGCGACCAAGGATTTGGTCCACCCCCGGAAAAATGGAGAGGAACTTGCCAAGAGTCGTCCGATTTTAGCTGTAACAAGTAAGCTTATCACTTTTAAGGGGGAAAAAAAAAAATCAAACTAAATAAAGTACAAGTAAATATTATAAAATCTTTTTCACATACATAAATAAATAAATAAATAAAGCTAAATGAAGATTATAACTTACTTTAGACAACCCAAAAAAGGCAAGGCTCAAAATCAAACAATCATAAGTCATCATAATCTTATGGGATTGAATTTTTATACTACTAATAGAAACTATTTTACAATAATATTTATTTTGATTTTATTTCATGTCACTGTCATGTAAGATATGCCTCTAATTCTAGATTTATCAACAGTTATTATAGTAAATTTTATAATTACTTGCAATTATACTGTTACGCGATAATAAAAAAAAATAATCAAAACCGTCATTATTATGACATTTATTAGTGTGCTATAAAAAATTGACCACAATAAATCTTAATCTTAGTGGCTACTTTTTGGTTCTCGCAAAATATACCAAGTAAATAAATAAATATCCACAAAAAAGATTTTTTTTAATTCACTGATCTTTCGACAAATACTGTCTTTTCCCCCTAATTATTTTCAATGACAATACCTTCATGCATCATACAACTTACAAATAATTAGAGTTTTTGGGCTTGAATAAAAAATCAGGTATTTGGTACTAAATATAAGCTAATGTATACATAAGAATGTGAAAACATAAGGAAGTCTACCTTTAAGTTTACAACTCAAAATTGATGAAATAACCCCCTCAAAGAACAACACACGAATTATGAACTTCTTTCATTAACGTTTATCATTTCCACAGCAAAATCATCGGAGCTAGATACTACCGGAGCAACGGCCAATTCAGCGAAGAGGACGCTCAATCCCCGAGAGACACAAACGGCCACGGGACCCACACATCATCGACGGCGGCCGGGGCTGTGGTCAGAGAAGCCAGCATGTTGGGGCTTGGATCCGGCACGGCAAGAGGAGGAGTTCCCTCCGCCAGAATTGCCGTCTACAAGATATGTTGGCTCGATGGCTGCTTCGATGCAGACATCCTCGCGGCATTCGATGATGCAATCTCAGATGGTGTCGATATCATCTCCCTCTCTGTCGGCGGGCTCTCTCCGTTCGATTACTTCAACGACTCCATCGCCATTGGGGCCTTCCATGCAATGAAGAAAGGCATACTCACGTCTAATTCCGCGGGTAACTCCGGCCCGGGACCCGCAACGATCACAAACTTTTCGCCTTGGTCGCTCTCCGTGGCTGCTAGCACCATTGACAGGAAGTTCTTGACCAAAGTGAAGTTGGGCAATGGTGACGAGTACGTGGTGAGTACTACTAATTTGATTATTTAAAATCCACCCCTTCTCTTTTAACACATACATATTTTGGCTTAGTTTAGCATTTATTTTTGAACTTTTAAAACTATTTTGTATAAATATGAATACAATTAATGGTTATAGACATAGTCTAATAATAAATCTAAAAGCTCTGAATTCTCTCTTCCTTTAGGATTTTTTTAAGAACTATATAATTATAATATTTGGTAAAAAAAAGTTTACAAAATTATTTATACAAAATCCAATGTACTTTTTATGTTATTTTGAGAAGTTGACATTTGTAGCTTTTAAATTCTTCTTTTACTTTTATTTTTATTTTTATTTTAAATAGAAGAAATGTTTTTTAAGCCGTTTAGAAAAACGGTTGTAACAATCAATTATAATTGTAAATAGTATAAAGCTTTCATATGCTATAATAAAAAACTACAATGTAAAGCTCTCACATCCACCGTTCTTAAATCAAAACGATTGGTTTCAACTATTCTTCCAAGCAGCTTATTTGTTAAAAGTATAACAATCCTAAACTAGGCCATTTTGTGATTCACCTCAACCTTATAAGCTCATTACTGTGAACCTATTGGGTTTTAAGAATTGTGCTGGAAAAGTTTTGGGCTTGATAGGTTGACTAATGAGATTATAAGAGAGAGTTCATAAACCTAAACCTCAAGCTAATCAATAAAATAAGGGTCTATCTTCTTATGACTCAAATATTAATAATTATGGTAGTTCACGTAAAAATATTGTAACTCATGGATCTTCGTTTTGAAGGGGGTCTCCGTAAACACCTTTGAGCTTGAAGAAAAGGAGTATCCATTTATTTATGGCGGAGACGCCCCAAACACTTCAGCAGGTTACACCGGGGAAGATTCGAGGTAAATTGAATCAGCAATATTAAGCAAACTGTAATATTATAGCTTATAATACCTACATTATTTAAGTACGTAACTGAAATATTTTATATTGTAACCGCCCGGCTATGTTGTTCTTAAAATAAAGTGTCATATTTTAATTAACTAGTAGCGTCTTGTTTCTTTTTTCTGTACCTTTGAATGTGATGCAGGTACTGCTATAACATAGATTCGTTGGACGAAACAAAGGTGGAGGATAAAGTAGTTCTTTGTGATTGGTCAGGCGGCAACGGGAGTGCAGCCTGTATAGCGGGTGCGGCTGGTATTATAATGCAAGATGGAGAAATTAAAGATTATGCTCGCCTCTTTCCCATCGCTGCTGCTTCCTTCGATTCCGATGCGGGAAGTGAGATTGCCCTTTATCTAAAATCAGCAAGGTACAATCCCTACCTATCACCAAAAAAAAAAAAAAGGAAAAAGAAAAAAACACACACACAAAACTACATTCTAAATTAATTTATTCCCAAATTCACGTTCAAACATATACAACTGGCCGAGGTGAGGTACATAATTCATAATATATTAACATCAACATCTATGTAGACAAAGACGGGCAGAAAAATTAGCCAGAAAGAGTGTGGGCGTAGGCCTTGCATGTCGCGCACGGAAAAATTTTATTTTTTAAAAACTAATGAAAAAGTTTTAAAAAATAAAAATACGTAAAAGAAAGGTGTTCTTTATGGAATGTAAAACGGGTGAATTACTCGAAATGGGTTTTGTGATTTAATTTTTACAGAAAGCCGAAAGCAACTATACTTAAGAGCACAGAGGTTAAGGATGAATCGGCACCGTTTGTAGTTTCATTCTCATCAAGGGGTCCGAACCCGATCACAAGTGGCATTCTTAAGGCAAGTAATTAATCATATATATATACATATGTATATATATGCATTAGTTAAACACTGTACATTTTTATCAAATATTTTTTTTCAAACATTGCTAATATATGCTCGCATGCAGCCGGAACTAACAGCCCCAGGAGTGGACATTTTAGCCGCATGGACAGAAGCGACCGGTCCCGCAAGAGAAGGAAAGGACAAGAGAATAGTTCCATACAACATAATCTCTGGCACTTCCATGTCTTGCCCACATGCAACAGCAGCAGCTGCCTACGTCAAGTCGTTTAATCCAACATGGTCTGCTGCTGCTATTAAGTCTGCACTAATGACCACAGTTAAAATTACATACATACGTACATACATATATATATATATATATATGTTTGTATGTATGTATTGCCAAGAATTTTGTCACGGCTACTGAAATTAATATGTATGAAAAGATCAGAGGGAGAAATAATAGATAAATTACCTGCTAAGGACAATCACAAATTTTGTGACCAATTCTGATAAATAGATGTAGGAGAGCCACGTAGACTCATGTAAGGAGTTTGTTATAGTTAATATTTGATGGTGAAAAAAAAAAAGTAATAACACTTTCTTGCCACACCACCAATACATTGCTAAATTTTTGTTCAAAAGTTAGGCTCTATAATTTGAGTTTAAAAAATCTCTAATAAAGTCTTGTTTTTAGAACTAAATTTGGGGTTTGCTTTTTTTTTAGGTCAAATTTAGAACCAGGTATATTATATGCCAAATTTTGATGTTTGATTGCCATTAGTTGATATATTGATCACTCTTTTGTTAATCATTACAACGCCGTCATTTTTGAATTATTATAAAATTAAGTGTTTATGTGTTACAAATTTCAAAGCTTAATATAATTGTACTAAAGGTGGATATAGAATAACCAACAGATGGGAGCACAAAATAGAATACATTTATATAACATATTTTATATTAATGATTTTTTATGTCAAATATAACATATAACATTAACATTTGCATTGAGATGGTCTAATTACTCATCAACAATTTTGTGTCATATTGCATAATATCAGTGTCGCCTAGCTAGCCACTGGCTTAAAAAATGTTACATACAAATGTAATATATAATATTATTGACTAAAACATTTCTTACGCTTCTTTGCAGCATATCAAATGACTGATGAGATCAATTATGAAGCCGAGTTCGCCTACGGCTCAGGTCACATAAACCCTGCAAGAGCCATAGATCCTGGCTTGGTATACGATGCTGGAGAGACTGATTATGTTGAGTTTTTGTGTGGACAAGGATATAGTACCAAGTCTCTTAGGCTTGTGACCGGAGATAAGAGCAGTTGTTCTAAAGTCCAAGAAATAAAAGCTTCTGACTTGAATTACCCTTCTTTTGCGCTTTCCACAAGTAGTACAAAAAAATTTATCACCAAGATCTTCCATAGGACTGTCACAAATGTTGGATCGCCGGATTCCACCTACAAGGCGGTTGTGAAAGCCCCGAAGGGGCTAAAAATCAGAGTCAAGCCAAGGACTCTTTCTTTTGAATATGTTGGGCAGAAAAAATCCTTTCTTTTGAAGGTTAGGGAAAATGTGGATGAAACTCAAAGTACGATTTCTGGCTCTTTGGTTTGGGATGATGGAAACCGGCAAGTGAGGAGCCCTGTAGTTGCTTATTATCATTCCTCTAATTAGAAGACTAGTTTAAGGCTGAAAATGTTATACTATATTTGTTGTGGTGTGATTGGTTTGGGGAATTATAATAAAGCAATCTAGCTAGAATCATGTTTATTTGCATGTATATGCAATATTACAAATTTGTTTTTATTTATTTGTTATGGTTTGTTTTTGAATGTGTTTTATTGTTTTCAATATAGAGTTTAACTGATCGTCAGGATCAACTACATCTGCAGAGGAAACTTATAATGCAACGTTAAGAGTTGGGTTGTTAATATCATGATAGTAGCTTGGAAGGTTGCCACCGGTAACCCAGCAGCGCTATCATCGCCGGGAGAGATAAATTGAAAAATGATTTTTTGTGGCCGGCGTGAATTGCAAGCAAACAAATAAATGTAGAAACACGTCTAGAAATATTTTATGGAAATATCAACGAAATCGACAGCTGTAGAAATATTGGTATAATACAAAAAAAGATCTATGATCTCTAAACACATTGAATTTAAATGAAACGTTTGAAAATTCAAGTGCATATGTTGTATAATGTTATATCTAATTACAAATCGAAAAATAATTATATATGACAATAAGACATTTGTAATAAGTATCATGGTATAATAAATGATAAGCTTTCCAAATTAAGTAAAATAACTAAAAAATAATTATCTTGAAATTTAACTTAATACAAGTCCCTTACATCTATAGTTTCATACAATATATATGAAAAAATATAAATATCAAAATGAGCTTTTAGAAATTTGAAGTTATTTCAAGTATGTTCTTAGTTTAACAATATTAGTACTAAGACGTAAGTTTGAGTTGTTTCTCCTATAATTTTGAAATCAACAATGACTATTTGTCTTCTTATATCGTGGGAATGTTATAGAAGTAATATAAAATAAAGTCCAACAAAAATAATCCTATGGAAATATATAGGAAGAATAAATATAAATGAATTTGACTACATTGTAAAATAGAATTTCAAACATAAATATATATAGTACACCATCAAATGTTTACATATATTTCTTCAACATTTTTGAAATATTTCATAAAACTCTCCGTCAAATTAATTTTGTTTTGTACACCACGCTTTTCAGAAGTCAATATTTTCATAGAATTTAATGAAAATTCCCAGGATATTTTGCACAACAAATATTGCACTCCTCATTCTGTATTAGCAATGCCAAAATCGGAAATTTCTACAGAAATATTATTAAAGATGTCAATTTTTTAAACCTTGCATACATCCATGCACAAATGTATCCGTTGTTAATTTGATTATAACATTTACATGGCAATGTAAAAATGAAATCATAACTCGTCTTCTTATTTAGGACCTAAGAATGATCCACAAAACTCTCCGGCAAGGCTCTTTGCAATAGTTTAATAAGAACGTTGCAAAGGTCAAAAGTATAAGAAAGGAAAACTCAATTTATTTTTCCCCTTGAATAATCTGATTCAAAATGAACTCTTCTGGCACTGAGGTTGTGATGATGGGGTAGATGCCCCCACTTATTTTTTAAAATTTGTATTTTTATTCTTATTTTGTAGTTTAAAATTTTAGTTATGCCTTTATTTTGAAAGAAAATCACAACCATGTCCCTGCAGAATAATAGACAAATGATTTTTGTGCCCTTACAAAATAATTGAAAATATTGTTGTATCCACATAAAGTAATTTAAATATATTGTTGTGCCTTATTTTAGAAAATAAAAATTATAATTTTGCTTCACTCAATTATTAAAATGTATTGTTATATCTTTATTTAATAAAATATTATTTCTAATTTTCTATATAGTTGCCCCACTAAAAAAAATTTATGGCTCTGCCACCGTTATCTACGAACCTGGCATTATGAAATAAAAATAAAAATTAAAAAGGATGCTTTGTTTCTTTTATTGGGAATAGGAAAGACTGTGATGAAAGAAAAGGATCGGAAGCAACAAAGAGAGTTATAATTTAAGTGATCTTAGCATTTCTTTTATGACAATTATATGCAGTTGTTTCAAATACTAAAGGAATTTAACTTTTTCGTACAAATTATCCTTCTTTTGCTCAATGAAACGTTAGTACGAGTTAAAAAAAAAAAAAAACGTCACCCTTATGTCACGGGACTGTCAGTGATGTTCAATGTGCGAATATTAGAATATTACACAAATGTGGAGTGATAAAACAATACTTAGATTGTGGTTGGAGGTATATCTTATCGGTATAACCACTTTCAACTTCATCTAAAGGTGGAGTTTGAATCTTCCACCTCTAATTTCAAACAAAAAAAAAAAACAACAACAATACTTTAATCGAATCTCTTTCTTCTCTTCTCTTCTCTAAAAAGGTTCAAGGTTTAATGACATTAAAGTTCTTGAACTGTTAATAAGCTGTGTAGCATTGAGCTTGTGATTTGACTTATGCTTGATATAGAACTTAGTCGGGTCATTTTTTTATCTATTTGGGAGCCCAATTTAAGCTATACATAAACAAAAGGGATATAAGTGAGATGACACCACAATCTCCTATTATAACAAGAAGGAAAAAAAGAAAAAAAAAAAGAGGGAATACCATGGGGTGGTTTATCAAATTTTTAAGTTTAGTCGTCCTTACAAAAATAATTCCTCACATAGTACACAATTTAATTCCGAATATTTGGTAAGAAATAGAATACAACTATACTAGTATATGTCACCCGTGCAATTTTTAAGTCGAGGAGAAATATTAAGGTGTCAAAATGACAGCTAGCGAAGCAATACATAACGTGAGTTCTTTGCTATTAATTCCCATTTGCATGTAAATTAATAACACTGAAAAAAGCAACTTCGACAGTAACATTAATTCCAGCATTTATAGTGATAAAGACGAATCTTTTCAAAGGAGAAGAAATTTCGTAATATCATAATTTTCAGGTCATTCACTCTTTGCAATATAAAAGAATCTAGAATTTCTTGAGGACATATTATGCCTTGCTACAAGTTCATCGAAATCACCGCTCTGATCTTCTTCTCCAACATCGAATATTCTCTCTCTCGAAATCTTGACTTGTAAAAGGAATAAATTTTTTGCTTGACTCGTGAAAGTTAATTGTTTGGTTGCTTGGATTTCTAGAAAAGTGTTCATTCATGCATGTGCAAAATGCACAACCAATTTGGTCAAGCTATGCATATGTGTCTACCCTATGGGAATAAAGACATAGAGGAAGGTATATATAGGTCTAAAAGATTGTTCTTGATAATCTTTTATTTATATTCATATTTATCTTTTCATATCTTAAAATTTTTAGGTTAATTTAAAATCTATACCTCCAGTTTTAGGGGTATATATTGGAGATTGAATAAATACTTTTAGATAAATAGATTTAATAGATAATTCTACAATTAGTGGTAAATAATCCTTAAGAAGAACAAAAACGACCAAAAATAAACAATTAGTAGTAAATAACCCTTCAATTTTTTGCAAAATTAATTAAAAAGTTACATAATGTCAGAGTAAATAAAACACCGTAGACTTCATTATAACATTTTTCTAATAAAACACCATAGACTTCATTATAACGTTTTTCTTTATAACATTTTTCTAATAAAACACCATAGACTTCATTATAACATTTTTCTTACTTGTTAAAAGATTTAAAAATCATTTTGACATAATTAAGCTCTATAAAAGATATGGTTTCAAAAACTTATTTAAAAGCCAGTTTTTGTTTTTCTTCGTCTACTAACTAAAAGAACAAACAGAAGCCCTATCAAACACGCATAAAATAATATCTTCCATCGAGAAAAAGCAACAAGAAACAAACATAAGTTTTCTTTATACATTTTGGAACCTTTCTCCTCTCAAACACGAAAACCATGGTCACTTTTCTTTTCCTTGGTAATCTTTTAGCTATTCACACCAAAAATAAATAAACAAATAAAGGAAATAGAGAAAGATAGACGACCTTAATTTACGGGACCAGCTTTACTTTGTTTTTAATCTCGTTCGTGCCCCTGCTTTTAAGCTGGGGTTAATTAGATACTACAGTTATGTCCCTCTCAACTTTTGTAGAAGTTTTTTTATAATAAATTCTGCTAGTCATCTGATTCTCGTCATTGTCAAGCGGTTCTTACCTAAGTGTTTCAGAGAATTTTCCGCCAAAACCGCGTCAAAAATTCATGTACACAACACACAAACTACTAAAGATTCCCAGGATGTGAACAAAAAGCTGGATCTGATTGTGTTCCATGTCGATATGTTGGTATGATACATAGATTACGGCTATATATTCAAATCCATAAAAAATAATGAAAGAAAGAAAATCAGCTTTCGTGATGCACATTTTTTTACAGCAATATGTTAATTCTACAAAGTTACCTATTTGAATGTGTGTGTGTATATATATATATATATATATATTGATTGTCAAATTCGCTTTACTAATTGTTATTTCTTTTATGACCTAATCAAAGTTAGGATTAATATTTCAGCTCAGACTACCAAATAATTCTACGTTTGACCAAAATATTGAAAATGATCTTCAAGTTCGTGTAAATATGATACAAAATCATGTGAAACAGTTTGGAAACGTTATTTTGTTTTCTTCTCTCTCTCGTTTGAAAATTACGGAGAAAAAGGAACTTGGAAACTGTCAGTTGATTTAAAGTAGAAACGATAGTTGTCCAAAGGACTGTCTTTACTACTTTAGAAGGAAAATTTTTATTAATTGCAAAAGAAACAGTTAGTCGGACATAGCATTTTCAGCTTCTCTGAACCCTAGTGCATGCAATATAAATTGAGGTACATCATTATTATTTGTATAATACCTCAAAATTAATTAAGTATTGTTAGTGTATTAAATGGTAGATTAGTGTGCCATAATGAATATTTCAAACTTAATTTGATCATTTTGTGAAATTTTTGAATTTATGTTATTTTATTCTTTTAATGATTTAAAATTACTCTTAGTCATTTTAATTGTTATTTTGAACTTTTGAAATAAAACAATTCGTCGAAATGTCTGCTTTGCAAAACTGTGGGCGGCATACGGTTTTCGTGCAGTAAAACTGTCCATTTTTCCTCTATTTATTCTCACTCTCTCTTTCTCTTTCTCACTCTCACTCACACTCTCTCTCTCCTCTCTCTCGCCCGTCTCTCTCTTCCTCACTCTCTCTTTCTCGGTTTCTCACTCTCTCTCAATTTTTGAAAGAAAATTCAACTCCAAGCTTCGGGTTAGTGGATTGAAGGCTTAGGAATGCGATTAAGTAAACACAAACTCGATTAAAAGCTTAATCCAAGGTTAGTTTTCAAATTTTCAAAACTTTTTAAATTTTTCAATTTTTCTTGCATTTCGAAATCTAAGCTTTTCTAAGCTTAAAAAACCTTCAATATAGATTAGATGAACTTAGAATAACTAGAATACAAGCCTTGTTTCATCAAAAACGGATTTAAATAAAGATTTTTTATTTTTCTCTATTTTTGGATTTTTCTAAAAATTTTGTTTAAAACTTATTTTAAAGCATCAAAAAGTAATCTGTTATGTTTTTTTATCAATTATGATCATTACTCATGCCTGAGAATTGAGAAAACAGGTTGAAATTAAAGATTTAGGCTAGGGGAGACCGAGACCAGTGCCTGAAAAATTGTAAAATTTTTTCAGATTGGCAGGTTGAACTTCGTGTTTGGCAGGCCAGATTCATGTGTTCGGCAAGCCGGATTCATCCGACCGGCAGGCCGAATCTGAAAAATTTTGGCCAATTGGACTTAGTTTTCCGGCAGGTCAAACTGTGCAGTTCGGCCGGCCGAACCAGGCCGACAGGGCATGGTAAAATTTTGTTATTTTTCACCTGTTTTCACCGTTTTGAACCTAATTAAAATTCTAACTTTATAAAATGATTTTATAAACTTTAATGGCACACTAGGACACCATGAGATGATTTAGTAACATAGAATATCTCACGCTAGATACTAATAGATCTAGTTTCCATTTAAGGTTGTGCGTGGATCAGCGGAGCTAACGTATAGCGGACTTGAATTTCGATGAGGGACATTGACACGAGTATCAAGGTAGGACTTCTACCCTTTCCTTGGTAGATAGTTTTAAATGTTTTGGCCTCGAAGGAATTTTTAATAAAAAGTTTTCAAATGATTGGTTGAAGATATATTTGTATTGGCTGATTTCATAAATGGTAGAATTGAGGTGATTTTTTATAATAAACCTCATAATGAATATAAATGATTGTATTTGGTAAAAAGAGATTTTAATAATCATAAAAATATATATATATATATAGATAAATATATTTTGGGGCATGATGCCATATCAGAAATCGGGTCGTGTAGTGCGCGACCTTGGGAACAGGTCTCAAAACCCAGTTGGGCCACTACGGTGGTGAAATTCATATGGTTTGCCTAGGAAAAGAAAATGTTATTCTTTCTGATCGACCTATAAAGTTGTTTCGGTAAGATAAGTCTTTATTGGATTCTTATTTACGCATTTATTTAATTATTCAATTATTTATTTATTTAATTATTTATTTATTTATTTACTCATTTAAGTTCATTTTCTAAATTTTTATTTGTTTAATGAAATTTCTTTTAAAATTAAATGTTTTGAATAAATAGTCCTACCAAGCTTTTCGCTCATGTTTTATTTGTTTTAAAATCTTACCCCTTAGGTGGATATCAGTTTAGGATTTGAAAAGAGTCCGTTGACCAAACTTACAACTAGTAGAAGATTTGGTATAACACCCGCCTAATTTCATGTAACGGATAATGTTATGATGATGACGTTAATGTTATATTAATGACGATGATAAGTGTTATACTCATGATATGTGTTATGATATATGATAAATGGTGCTAACCATTTTATTTTAAGTGTTATGACAGGTGACGCTCGCGTGGAATTGATGTGCTCAAATGTTCATGTCATTTATGTTATGTGTTTAATTATATTTTTATGGATAATTAAATGTTATGAATGATTTTTGTATTTAAGGACAGATCGGCAGGCCGGACAATTCAGTTCGGCAGGCCGAAATGTTTTCCTCAGAACGGCAA
>CAMOHE010035841.1:0-15401 GCA_946598075.1 Artocarpus hirsutus
TAACTTGATTGAAGTAAGTTGATCAGCTTAAGCGTAGGCGGTCATGCATCATATTTTCTGTTATGAGTTACCCAAATTCCTGGTAATATTCCGGAAAGTTTCCACAAATGACTAACGTCTATTTTTAGTAGTTATCTTTATGTTTACTAAATTAAAAAATAGGAAAATTAATCAAAATTAATTGCTGATATTAAAAAACTGTCCAATCCAAACTGAACCAAAAATTAAACATCTGCACATACAAAAAAAATTATGTTAACAAAAACAAAGTGAAAGAAAAAAAATGCACTTTAAAATTACGATGATAAGAAGAAATTAAAGAGAATTTATTTCTTAGAAAATAATAGCTCAAAGGATGTAATGAAAAAAATTCTAAAAGAAGACAAATTTATGGAAAAAAATATTGTGGTGGGTCAATTAGAAAAACCATTAAAAACATATTTTAATAGGAACAAAATGGAGAAAAAAGAATTTTAAAAGAGCATATAGAAAAATGAAAGGGCGTTTGGGAATCGCATTCCAACCATTATTTCGTCAGTATTATGTCTCACATGCTACAGAGTTTTTATTTTTGACTTTTAGTTTTAACTCATATAACTTGTAAAATAAACATGAATAATTTGAAAGAAGTTATTTTAACGAGGTAAAAGTTAGAAGAATCTAAAGACATAACAAAAATCAAAAGAATTGTTTTTTATGATATATTTCAAGACAAAAATAAGATTTTATTAGAAAAAAGAAAAGACATAAATTGTTTTTTTAAAAGCCAAAAAAAAAAAGAATCAAAGACTATAAAAAAGAGAGTGATTTCTCAAAGAAGGCCAATAGCGACTTTTACATAGCTAAAGATATTTAAGATTTAAGATTTTAGAATTTAAGGGTTCGTTTGGTAAATATATTCGAATTAGTGATTTGATTTGAGTTATGTGTTTTGAATTAGGATTTAGTTACTGATTTAAATTGTTATTCTAGTTGACGTTTGAACATGCATTTAAGTTTTTAATCTGACTATGGAATAAAATTGAAATTTGTGTTTGGAGAGCTAGTGAAAAAAGTTTTTGATTTATTGACAAATATAATGAAATCTTAATCCTAATGATCTTAGAAAATATACAACATGCATCTTAATTTATTCCTCCTTTCTCTAGGAACACAATGAAAAAAGAATCATTTCATTTGGATATCAAATGAAGAAGTTATTATTATTTTTTCCTCAAATATGGGCAAAGATATCCAAGTGCCAAGTTTAGAGGAGGATCAAATCTCTGAAAACTGAGATTCCTGATACTCTAAAGATACATATTTTTTGGAAACAAACATGTATACAAATAAGTCTTGATACTCGAATCTAAATTTAAGTCCATTACATCCAAAGATTAAACAAAACAAACATGCCCTAAACTTATTAGTTGAACTCCACGTGCTATGCACATGCGGTTTTTGTACGTTCTATTCACGTATTAAGTTTTGATTATTGTGTTTTTTTAATTTTATTTAATAATAAGGATCGTATTTATTTATTGGTTGATACACAATTAATGCAAATATCTTCATGAACATTGCTTTTTAAAATAACAAGGAGTACACAAAAAAGTTAAATAGAGACGCATCTGAAAAGATTTATTTTGATAGAAACATGCCCGGAGAGAAAGTACTCAAATGAACTATAGAGGATTCTTCGGCAAAACGAAAAAAAAAAAATCACGAGAACACAAAAACGAAGATCAGAGAGAGATTAGAGAGAGAGAGTATGGGTTGGTTAGTAATTCCGTTGAGAGAAGAGCAAATACTTGCTATAACTTGATTGAAGTTGATCAGCTTAAGCGTAGTCAGTCATGTATCGTATTTTCTGTTATGAGTTACCCAAAATCCTGGTAATATCCCGGAAAGTTTCCACAAAAAACAAAGCTTATTTTTAGTAGTTGTCTTTAAGTTTACTAAATTAAAAAATAGCTAAATATTAATCAAAATTAGATATTCAAAAAAATCAGTCAAATTGTCCAGTCGAATCTAAACTGAACTAAACACTCGTAGCATCAAATACTAAAAATCTTTGTTAGTTATTACTTAGTATGAAGCAAATACAAATATCTTTATAAGTATTTTTTTTTTTAAATTACCTGGAATTGACAAGAAAATGAAATAAGAACATATTTAGAAAAATATATTTCGATTAAAACATAAGGGGAAAAAGTTTGTGAAAGAAGAATTTAAGAAAAAAAATTACCCTATAAAGACTTCTTTGGCAAAAGAACCTAAAAATTAAGCATGTGCATACATAAAAGTGGTGTTAACAAAAGTAAACTAAAAAAAATCACTTCAAAATTACAATTATAAGAACGAATTAGGGTGAATACATTCATTAAAAAAATAATAGTTGAAATGATGGAGTGAAAGACCTTTTAAAAGAAAACAAATTTGGGGGGAAAATTATTATGAAGGGTCAATTAGAAAAACAGTTAAAAACTTTTATTAATATGAACAAACAGGAGAAAAAAACTATTTTAAAAGATCATATAGAAAATTAAAAGGCCGTTGGGGTGCTGTATTCCAATCACCATTTCGACCGTATTTTCTCTCACATATTACAGAGTTTTCAAACATGGATACATTTTGAAAGAAGTTATTTTAACGAGGTAAAATTTAGAACAAATTAATACATAATAGGAAGAAATCAAAAGAATTGTTTTTAATAATATATTTCAGGACAAAATAAGATTTTGTTAAAAAAAAACAGAAAAGAGAAAAAAGATAAAATTGTTTAAAAAACAGAAAAAAAAGATAGTGATTCGTTAAATAGGGCCAATAAGGACTTTTATATTGCTAAAAATGTTTAAGACTTACGATTTAAAATTACCAGTTAAACCCTATGTGATATGCAGACACGGGTACTTTTGTATATTCTAATTACACATTAAGTCTTAATTACCGTGTTTTGTTTCCAGTTCATTTAATAATAAGGATCTCATTCTTCATAAACATAGCATTAAAAAATAATAAGGATTACACAAAAAGGTTAACTAGAGACACAACTGAAAAAATATGTTTTGACAGAAACATGTGCGGAAAGTGTATAATTAAATAAAATACTATAAAAAAAGGATTACACTGTAGAGAATCTTTTGACAAAGCAAAAATAAAAAACCAAAAAATAATCACAAGAACAGATGAAAGAAATTGTGTTAATATTAATAAAAGTAAAGTAACGGAAAAAACGCATTTTAAAATTACTATAATGCAAAACAAATTAAAGAATACATATTTATTAAAAACTACTAATTAAAAGCATGGCATGAAAAAACTTTTAAGAGAAGACACATTTGAGGAAAAAAATTAGCGGGACAATTAGAAAACACAAAGGTTAATTTTAGAAAGACCACTTCTATGGTATTGTTTTTCAATTTTATCACCTGTACAAGAAAGTTTGAAATATACCACTTTCAAAGAGTATAAACACATAATTAATGAAAAGTATTTTGAGTTAGGGTGCACATATGTATTATTATTTAAAGGTATTTTGACCTTTTTTTGATAAGAAAATTGGTATAAATCAAAAGAAGAAAAAGAAAAAAGATAAAACACAACAGTGTAGTTAAAAAAGTAGTATATTACTCAATTTATTCAAAAGACAACAATATATTCAAAGAAGAAACAAACCAGAGCAAAAAGTATTTCAAAAAAGCAAAAATTACATCATAATTTTCATTATAATGCCACGTTTTATACCATATACCAGCTTTTATACTTTATAATTATGTAGTAGTTTTTTTATGACTTCAATTTCTGCTATTCTTAAAGTATATTAAAATTTTGCTATTTCAACTCAGCTTTATAAAGCCTATCAACATACTTACTGACACGTGCATAGCACGTGTATCAAACCAGTATAATTATAAAATCTAAACTTACAACATCTAAAAGCACAAAATTATAATTACATTCCCCCACATAAGAACTCCTACGGAGCTAGTGAAAGACGAGTAGGGACTTAAGCCCTAACTTATATTTTGTTGTGTTTAAAAAGCTTGTATACATAAATAAGAATTATATTATATCAATATATAATGACCCCTACTAAAAATTTAAAATAATCTTGTAGCCTCCATTAAAAATACCACGTTCTCTAAAATTTCAGTAGACATGCAAATCTATTAGGAAAATTATAGTGCATTAATAAATTTTTATTTTGAATGGATTTGAGTTATATGATTTGAATTGTTATATGAAATTTCATTTGGATATGCATTCAAAGTGTTTATCTAAATAGAGAATAAAATTGAAATTTGTGTTAGGATAGTTAGTAAAAAATGTTTTTACTTTATTAATAAATCTAATAAATCTTACTATTCATAATCCTAAAAAAGATGCAATATGGATATTGACTTATTCCTCTCTTCATTAAGAGCACAATGAAAAAGAATCGTTTTGATCGTACATCAAATGAAAAATGATTTTTTTTTGTTTAAATATAGAAGAGAAAATTTTAGCTTTTACCGTAGCAAACATATTCGAGTCCAAAAAGTTCATAGAGGAGTAGAACTCTATAAACTTGAATTCAAATATTTCATTTGATTTGAATTTTAAGGGAAACAAACACATATTTAAAGGATTCTAAGGAATTGAATCTAAAGAATTGTTTGAATACGTGAAACAAAAGGCCCCTTAGTTTTTCATTTTTTTTTAGTTTTAGTCTTAAATTAACATTTTGTAATATTTTTATTGTGAGGTGTTTTTGAGCTTTTTATTCTAAGTAAAAATATTGTGTGAGAGTACTACCCATGTGGAAATATGGACCCACCAGACAACGCTAAAATTTTGGTTCAAGTCAAAGCTCTCTTTATCTGCATTATTTTAATGTTTAATTTAATGTTAATATTTACGCTGTTTATTTTTTATTTTATTATTATGTTTTAATTTTATTATTGTTGCAAATATGATGTAGCTTAAAATACATGAACATTTTATTTAGTTAAATTATATTTTTGTGAACCTCATTTTATTGTTGAGAATTTACACTAGACTTAATGTTCTAATTAACTGTAACATCTGTCATTTTTCATGTAACGGATTAACGATAAATATTTAACGACGTTAAGTATTTTCTTATGATATAATGTTATCGACTATTTATTTGAGAATGATGACAGGTGACAGTCACATAAAATTGATGTGCTCGAGGCGTTCATATCATTTATAATGTATGTATGATGAATAATTGATGTTTTAATGTCGTGTAATGTTAGACGTGGCACTTTGGCATGCCAAAGTTACTAATTAAGTAGGCCGAATTATTTTTTTATGGCATGCTGATGGATTTAGTTAGCAGGCCAAACTTACAAATTTGGTAGACTGAATCAAATCGTCGGTAGGCCTAACACTGTTAACAAGAAATCAACAAATAATTCCAAATTTATGGTATTGATAATTAATTTTATTTATTGCAAAATTTTTGAATAATTGGTATATTTTATCTCTTTCCTTATCAATGTTAGGGAAGGTTTGAATTTTTAAAGATGATTTGATTTTGTGATAAGCTTTCCTAATTTGATAGGATAAGATTTGACAGTTAAAGCAAATCTTTGACTTTTCCCTTATCCCTCCACATCATACACGCATAATCTGCTTTAAATACAAAAAAGATTATTTCTCCCTTCACACCATTCTTTTTTACGTAAAATTCTTTTTCTCTTCCCCTCTATATTGCTTTCTCCCACGCTTTCTCTTTCCCTTTCTGTTTACTTCACGATTTTTCTTTCCTTTTTGTCCCGTATTTTCCTACAAATATTTGAATGAAATAGTGGGTTTTTGCTTAGATAAATTCAAGAGAATTGAGAAGAATCATTTTAGAGGTAAGAAATTCATTATAGACTATTGCTAAAATTTAATTTTGTCTATAATCCGACGCCATAACTTTGTCTATGAATTTCTATTTACTCTGAAATTTTAGTATGATGTTTATGTATGTGTTATGTGATATCCTCAAAATTTCACATTATTTAGAATTTTCTATGTTGAGATATTAAATTTTCATTCTCTACCACTCATGATCAAACTATTGCTGATTGATATTTTACACAAAAGTATAGTCCATGTTTAAGAGGTAATCGACCTTTGATTTGAACAAAATTTTACGAAGATATTCATGCATATGTTAAGTTATGATCTGAAAAATTTCGCGGTTACTTGATGAATATTTTATAAGTTCTTGAATTTTCTTTAAGATAGGTTTTTATGACTGTCTATTCAGTGAATTCAGGACTTCTTGTTTATGTGACCTATTTGTATGACTAAATAAATTTATTTGCTAATGAGACTTTTTGTGGTACTGTATTTATATGTTCATAGGTTGTCACATAAATTTTAGGGTCAAAGAAATTTTATATTAATTATTTGGGTATGATGATCACATGTTACTCACTGCTTACTGTGTTTAGAGTATTTTGTTTCTAGATTCTAATGCATGTTTTGAATTGTTGAAAATTTATTGGAAGCTAATTTTTGGATGTGTTATAGTTTTAGGTGTCTATTGTATGTAGGATTTTTATAAATTATTTTAGGATGTAGAGAATTTATTTTATGAATGTTAGTTAGGGCTGCTCACTGTTTTGTTATTACTGTTAGTTTTTGAGTTATGTGTTGTGTGACTTATTTTAATTGTCTAATGGAATTTATATGAATAATAAAAAAATTAAGGTTATATATATATATATATATATATGTTAATAATGTCCCTACAAAGTTCCATGCCTTAATTATGTATGAATTTTGAATTAATTGAATTGTGTATCCTTAAGGGTCAGGCAGGTTGTTAAATTATAGATGTTGCATGAATGCTTGTAAAATGGTAAAGAGTATTAGTGTGCTTGTGTTACTTGAGATGGAAATATGAGTGTTGTCTTATAGTATTGGATGATTTCATGAAATTGAAAAATTAATTTTAATGGTATATGAATGTATGACATGAACACATCAAGTAGTGAACATATCGAGAACCTGGTGACAAGATAAGGCTTAAGTAAACAAGTCAAGTAAATACATTCTCATCTGCATCATAATAAAAATTTATGAAAAGTTTTGAGAATATATTTTATGATGATTCTTAAGTTTGTTTTTACATATGGTTTTTCTTATGAAAACTCTTGTTGCAATAAGAAAGTTTAATGAATGTTTCAATAACAAGGTTTGTTAAAAGTATATATGTATATATGTATTACTTAATTAAATGTTGCACACCCTACGTTTATGTTTATGTTTATGTTTATGATGTCCCCCAAGATAGGCTTGTCATGTTTGATTTGGGATTAGCTACCCCTCTCGTCTCATGACTGCACGCCTACGATAATGTTAATGGTGCAACACTTGGGCCCTCAAAGATAAAAAATGAATGAAGTTTCAATATAGATAATGTTAATGAAAGATATATTCTATGTGAAACTGTGCCTAGTGCACTACTATGTTGATGATGATTATGATTATGATGTTTCATAAAGGTATTCATAAAATGTTTTAAAGTTGTGAGATAGAAAAATGTACTTACTAAGCTTTTGCTTACTTAGTTTATAATCATGTTGCAGAAAAAGGTAAGAGAATCATAGAATAGGTGGAAGGTAAGGACGGACGTGTGAGCAAGGCACGATGGATTGAAATGGAGGAACGCCATGAAAAGAGTTTAAGTTATTAACCATGCTTTATTTATTGAAAAGAGATGAACTCGAGGAAAGAATTTTTAAAGTTTCTGAACTAAGTTTTATTTCTTTATAAGTTAGTTTCCGCACTATTAAATAGCAAGACTTGTTTTACGTTTTCTTTATTTTGCTAAAGATTGACCTTCCGATCGTTATAGATAGGACTACTGATGTTGGTATCGGCCTGTCGATTACCTTGTATCGGCCTGCCGATTACCCTGTATCGGCCTGCCGATCCAAGTTTTTTTTTTTAAAAAAAAAAATCGGTTTTACAGAGCCTTAAACGGCCTGCCAGTGGTGGAAGTTTGGACTGCCGATAAAGGTTCGGCCTGTCAGTGTTCGAAGTTCTGCCTACCGAACCAGTTGAACAGATTTTAAAGTTTGTTTTAATTTATATTTAAATTATGGTCTCATTGTTTTCGTGTTGATAAACTATTTCAAAATTTAATACATATAAGTAATTAATTTACATTTGTATATTTATAAATAATAAAAATAACATGTATGAATTCTAGGAATATGGTTATTAAATTATGTTTCGAATTAAATAGTTTATCTAAGTAATGACAACAAAAATGAATGTAACGATATCTGTGACGTCCATAAGGGGGCGTTACATTAACTTACCATTAGTCAGAAGATAAAATAAACCATAATGAGACCGGAAGGAGACTTATGGTCTAGAAACCTGTGTAGGATATTATAGACTATATGTAAATTAGGAATAATATTGCATGATTTGTGTGGTCACTAAAAGAAAATTCCAAGATCGTAATACATTCTTGATTATTGTAATTCACATAGGAATATAGTGAGTTAGCAATTTAAAGATATTTCTAGTGTGACTCCGAAGATAGTATTAGATAAAATAGGGATTTTTGACCATTAACATAATTTGAGGATATCACATTAATATGTTTAATTGAATAGAATCAAATTAATTTTAAGCAAAATCATAACTCCCAACATTTTTTAGAATTTTATTTAAATTTCCATTTTAATTAATTTTTATTTTAATTTAATTTTTAGTTAAAAAATTCAAAACTTCCCTTACAATAATAATTTAATTAATTTTAGAGTTAGATTTAAAGTCCATAAAATTAATAAAAATCACACTTTTTTCGTGGAATCGACATCTGTATTTCGGTATATTATTTTTGACAACAACCACGTCCAATTTCGCGTAGTAGGAAAAATCTGTTTGTCAATAGGCAATAAACAAAATTTCAACAAATGATTAGTGCAGCAAATTATTGAATTTCCAATCACAAAATTCACAAACGTTCATGAATTAGAGCAAACACAAAGCAACGTAGATTCCCTAATTACTTTGACGGTCTAAGAATAAAAATGATTATCAAGGGAGCCACAGATTTAAACAAGTATTTGTGCGAGTAATTTTCCTTTTTAGGAAATATGCTAATTAATTTAGAAATATGTATAATATACGCATTCGAAAAAGGTACCATTTACTTCGTTAGAATAGAATGTTTAGAATATGCCGCAAGGTGCATTTTCCCTTCTAATGAAGAGTTTTAGGTGGGGTAGCCATGTCCATATTGTTTCTGTTGGGAAACCCACCAAAACCCAGATGACGGAGGCTGAAAGTTAATTACATATTTGTCCATTATCCAAGGGGAAAAAAAATGTTCACAAATAATAATAATATTTACACATAAATCCGTGTAATAACCTGTAATGATTTTTCTACCTTTTTCATATAGGAAACTGGATATGCCATTAAAGAGGAATAACATCATGACAAACAAAGCTGGACAACCAACATGGTATAGATTCTACCATTGGACTAAATGGTACGTTTTGTTTTGTTTGATGAAATGATCGTTAGAATAAAATAATAATTTTTAAAATCTAGTTATTCTTATGTTTGATTGGCTAAAAAAACTTAATAATAGTCATTTCTATGGAACTGTTATTCAACTACTTTGATTGAATAGTCATTCATAAAATAAACCAGTGGAATATTTTAAAATTGAATCAATTAAAATTTTTTCTTCTTAAATTACCCCTCTTAATTTCTTATTTTTAATTTGTTGAATGCCCATTTTACTATCCTAATATTCATATTTTATCATATTTAATTATACAGTATTTTATATTTAATTATATTAAATTGCATCCCTTAATTTCCTATTATTTACTTTATTGAATGCCTATTTTATTTTTATATATTTAATTATATTAACTCTAATGTAACTCAATGTAATTATTAGTGCTTATACAATATTTCATACCATTTTTCACATATCAATTATGATTTTCTTTGTTAACAAATTTTTCATATATAAATTATGATTTACTTTAATTTTTTCAAATAAAATAATATCTTTTAAACGTATAAAAAATCACTTTTCTTTTCAAAAAAGAAAAAAAAATCATTTTAACGCATATTTTAATTCCGTTTTAAATATTATCAAAGATTAAATAAAGGGGTATTTTTGTCAAATTATTATTGTTTTATTCCAGTTCAATTAATAACCAAACATAATAATCATGGTTCTAATGCATCATTCAATTCAATATATTCCTATTCATATTTCATTATATTCTTATTCGTATTCCTACTTTTATTCCATTTTATTAAACTAAACGTTAAATAAAAAAACAAAACAACTATAGTCATTAAGCAAAGTAAAAATATCTCTAATTAGAGGCGCATGAAGACCACTGAAACGTTTAGAATTAATACTAAATTCGCCTTCTGAGCATCAGACTCAGCATTTGGATTTTTATACCTTTTTAACCATTAGCTAATTCTTATTTTTTTTAACAGCTTTATTCATTATAATAATTAATATGTAAAAGACCTTTTTTTTATATTTTTTTAGAGATTCAAATTTTTTATTTTTAGGTACATCAACAAAAGAAAAATAACCGTCCACTTTTTTTTTTTGGTCACAAATACATCGTAAACTTTTTTATTAGAAACAACCTTTTTGAACATTTCAAATGTTAAAGAATCTTTCTAGGATAATTGCACACGGAAAGGGTATAAGTGGAATAATCGATCTTAATAATCGTACAATGGACATTGTGGTTATGGCTTTATTTGATAATGTCGTTTCAATTATATAGTTTCAACTGCGAGAATATAAAACACTCATATGTAAAATTATAAAGCAAAAATAAACTACAGTGTAAAACTTTTAAATACTACCATTTGTTCTATCTTTTTGTTGTTATGATTACGTCGAGGAATGCTCTATTGTTGAATTGCAGATGTGTTTAAAAAAAATTAAAAAAGTTCATACAATTGTTACTTTGTGTAAGTAATTATTCCTTTAATAACTCTCGGAAAACGACAAGGGGACAATATACCGTCATTTAGCAACAGCAGCTTAACGAACACCCTTCACCTTGTAACGAACGAACGGCCACGCCGCAAAATTTCCCGCCACAAAATAATTTTCTTCTCCACTCTCACTCTCACTCTCCGGAAGCTCCTCTGAAGCTCCATCAATGGCTGCTTCGCTCCCGATCGTATCTCTGCTCCTCTTCTCTCTCCTCTCTCTCTCCTCTTCCCTCCCTTCCCACGCTGTCCTCGACGCCTCCGAGATCCTCATCGACTCCGGCCATGTCTCCATGGCTCTCACTCTCGAGCTCGTCTCCCAAACCCAAACCCTAACGTCCTCCTCCCTCACCATCTTCGCTCCTCCCGACTCCGCCTTCTCCAACTCCGGCCAGCCTGCTCTCTCTCTCCTCCAGTACCACTTTTGCCCCCTCCATCTCTCTCTCCAGACCCTCAAGTCTCTCCCCGCCGGTACGAAGATCAAAACTCTGCTCTCCGGCCACGTGTTGATCGTCACCTCCTCTCCGTTCGATTCTCAGGTATCGCTCAACAACGTCAAGATCACGGGCGGATCGCCGATCTTCAACGACGGATCTCTGATCATCTTCGGAACTGAGGACTTCTTCGATCCCAATTTTCAAGTTCCCGGCTCGGTTCCGGTCCCGAAGATCGATTCAACATGTGAATCGTTGCCGGTAGGGTTTCCCGGAGCTTCATGGTTCAAGGAAGCCAGCTTGAACCTGAGTTTTAACGGCTACTCTGCCATGGCGTCGATTCTCGGTTTGCAATTGTTAGGGTTTGACAAGGACCGGTCCGCTACGATGACCGTCTTCGCTCCCACCGACCAGGCAATGTCGAATCGTCGTTCTAAGGACTCCTTGCCTTCAGTATTTCTTCGGCACATCGTTCCGTGCAGGCTTTTGTGGAGCGATCTGGCCGGTCTAAACGACGGGACAGTGTTGCCGACGTACTCGGAAGGATTCACGATTACCATTACCAGATCGGAGAATGTTTTAATGCTCAATGGAATCCCGGTCTTCTTCGCCAACATGCATTACAGCGACTTGATCGCAGTTCATGGCCTGAATGAGGTTCTCGTTCCGCAAGGAGTAGCAGAATCAATAGAATCGGAATCTTCGACTAGGACTGATGGATTGAAGATCGAGGATATTATGCAGATGGAGAATATCAAATTTTGAGGTCAAAACACCATGATCGCAAGACCCTGTTTACTCGTTGTGTTTAAAGTACTGTGAATTGATTTTCTTTAGTTTTCTGAGCATATGATCCAATTCAAGTTAGCCCCTATTAGAATATCTCTATGCATGTAAAAGGATCATTTTGGAATAGAACCCCCTTTTTGTCAACGAATTTTTTCTGGGTTTTTTTTTCCTTTTTTTTTTTCAATAACTAAGTTGATACTTGAGCTTACAAAAGAGTTAATTGATAACATGTTGCAGAAGCATCTAACTTATAGTTCAAAACAATTGGGCTCTGTATTTTGGTTCTGCACTGCCTTGGTACTGGTATAAGTACAAACCTTTGTTATTAGGGTTAATTTGAAAAAAGGGCCAAAAAAAATTTCCAATTAAGGAAATGGCTCTTTTTTTTTTTTTGAATTAAAAAAGGGGCCTTTTTTGAGCACCAAAACTGTCCCAATTTTTTTCATAGAAAAGAGAAAAATGACTATATCGAAGAGAGGAACCTAAGTATGGTAAAAAAAAAAACTGGAACTGTTTTGGTAGCCAAAAAGCTAGTTTTTTGATTAAAAAAAAAAAAAGAGGTCATTCATCAAATTTTTTTTGGGCAAAAAGCTATTTTTAAAATTCCCTCTTGTTATTATGAATGCAACGAACTGAGTAAGGCTTTTCTATTCTCTGTTTCTTTGATACTAGAGTGTTTGGTAGGGTAGTGAGAACCGTTAGTTAGAATCGTTTTTATTATAGCATATAAGAGCTTTATACTGTAGCAATTTTTTTTATTGTTACTGTAGCATGTAAGAACTTTACACTGTTTATAACTGAGAAAGTGATGCAGACCACTAACTGCCATACACTTTGAAAGTCTACACTCTCCTGCACCTGAACCAATCCAGCGTTTCTGTTCAAATCTGTGTTTAAGTTAGAACTTGTTTTGGCCTAATTAATATTAGCTTAGGAAAAGTAATAGGACTTTTCTTTTATTAGTATTCATTTCCAATTGTTCCCATTTCCACTGCCTCTAGTAACCTCGGATATTTATCATCCCAAGAAATTAGACATAGATGCGTGCATTAGCATTTAGAATTCCGTGGATGTTGGAAACCTAAAAGGTTAGGCTCTCAAAACATAGAGGGTAGGCTATGGGAGAGGCAGGCATTGGATTGTTCAAGTCTGACACAAAAACAGGTAGACGAAGAAAAAGAACAAAGCTATCATCAGTTTGAAGGATGTTTGGATCCGTTTTGTTATTCATGAAGAAAGTTGCTAGGGTTCTATTCTTGTAATTCAAGTCATATCTCTATTGTCAAAAGGGTTTAGATTAAAGATGTTACACGGTAGAAGAACCCTAAGATGGTTGTTTTATCTTTTGATGGATCCTTCTCTTGGTCTCTAGTGATTCTTGTCAAATTCATGAATTAGTATTGAACATCTTCTCCTGGTATCTTAATTTCGTTTCTTTACTTTTTGGTTCTACTCTTTGATAAGAATATCAAAGAAAATCATGAGCAGAGGAAAAAAAACACGTATAGAAAAATCGATCAATAGATATATTCCATTTTTCTTTACTACATATTTACAGGTTACATTGGAATACACCGATAACTCTCAACTCAAAATGGAACTTCACTCCACTCGATTTTTTTTTCTTTTTTCTTTGAGGTCTCCAAAAACTAAATACGTCAATATACCTAATCTTTCTATCATTTTTCACTACAAGACCTCACACTTCAACTGGTGTATTTGATGATGACGCTTGATTGTTGCTATTATTACTGTTCAAACTTCTCTTGTTGCTTCTGCCTTTTATTAATGAGGATAGTTTCACAAACACTTCCCCCCTTCGGGGTGGTTTGCATAGAGAATCCAGAGAACAAGGCAGAGCAAGACCCCGACAGAAATCATGGCCAACCGTGCATTTACCATCTTGAGATAACGGTCTAATGGAGGGCAGTAAATCGAGGTGATATTTCGGAATGTATCGCGGACAAAATTGCAATCCTGAAGGCTTAGTAAAGGAGGGGTGTAGTGCTCAAGGGCATAGCTCTCATTAACTGCTGCTGTCAGCTGTGTGTAGATATCAGGCACTCTTCCAACCGTGGTACAGATTCCAGCTGATGACACTTTGCATGTATAGTTCTGCTATACCTGAAAAGAATTACAAAACCACGTAAGGACTTGACAAGCGTTCATGGTATGAGCATTAGAATTTAGGACACATGATTTTCATGAAGGCAGAATGTTGTCATAATTCTATATTCCTTAGAGTACTATGATGTGATAGGAGGACGTTTGATACTCAGATTTTGGTAAAGAAATGTGTTCTGTTTATACATTGCAAAGGTTTCAAGTGTGATATTTAAATATCACCAGATTTTTCTGCTTTCTTGAATGCTGCAATGATCTTATCAAGTATGCATTCTCACTATACCACCCCATGGCGTAATTTTGATCGATTCGACTAACTGGAATTTATCAATTTCTCCCATTATATTAACAAGCAGCTTCCAGAAATAAATATCATGTTTACCTCCTAAAGAAAAAGAATAAGACAATGAATCACCAAAACTCACGAGTCTTACCAGTGAGGCATTTGCAATAGTCACTTCTTGATCCCCACTATGGTTATCTTGCAAATGAGAATCAAATGGATAAACAAAGAGGAGGCATCAGAGGTCCAGACTGGTTGTAGGAATATAAGGTGCACCCTCGGAGGGATTTGGGGTTTGCATAGGCAATAGGAATAGATTAACTGGTTCACCACACTTACAATGCCATTGATGGTTTGTTTACTTGGTTGATCGTTTTTTGGTCAATGCATGGAAGAATGTTTCTAAGAGCTGTTTCTGAATGGGGATTTTCTACCCATTCTTGCATTGCCATACAAATGTTGCGCTGCAAAAGTCACGAAAAAACAAAAGAAACTATAAGCCATTGCTGTGGCCTGAGGATGCTGATTAGAAACAGTAAATTGCGATGCACATAAGCAGTACTTAACTAAAATGAGGTTTGAAAATCGCGACAAACAGATTTTTAACAACTATGAGTGCTCTAGATCTCATCGCCAAATTATTGGGCTACATAATAATCATTTTTTTTAAAGAATTTTACAGGATTCCATTTCTTGTTTTAATAACTTGGAGAACACTAAATATACTTTTTCTCATAGGGCTTAATATCCCCTCAACCCTCAGCATGATGTGATTC
>CAMOHE010035844.1:0-12935 GCA_946598075.1 Artocarpus hirsutus
TACTGCATATCCTTAAACAATCCAATTCTTATACTGTATTACTCTAATACTATTCAATTTTTCATGTTATTATACAATATTTTTCCATAAACTTTATTTTCGTCTTAATATGACCCTTAACTTAATGCATTTTTAATGCATTAGAAATTCTCGGGTGTTACAATCTACCCTCTTTAAAAATTTTCGTCCTAAAAAATTAGTACCTTTATGGGTAGTTCATCTCCCTTATCCTCTTTTCCGTTCTTAACATGCTTCCTTGGTCACTATTTTCTCACTAAAACTAAGCCTCCATCTTGGAACTTCTACAATTTTCATCATTTCACTGATATATTTCTCTGCATTTTAACACCATACTTCTGTTGCGTAACTCTGATCTTTCAACATCTAAGCACAGTTTCCATTCGTTTGGAGGTTTGGCATTCTAACAATGAATGCTATTCTTTAAAATAGAGTTCATTTTCATTCTAATCGCATCATGACTATCTAAAAATTAAGGTCATCCGACCATAAATCCATAGTTTTTCGGTCCCAAATCCATTCTAAAATTACATTTTTCTGTAATTTTCCTCATAACATATACATCTCCAGCTTCCATCCTCCCATCTGTGAAGTTTCTGCTAACAGATTTGACATCATTGTCTTGATAGTGATTCCCATCCTGGCAGTTACGAGCTCATTTGCATGTCTCAGCTCAGCTAAAGAGTGCTTAGGCTCGAAAAAATCACATAATTAGTCATCCAACGTCTGGTTGCTTTCAGGCACTCTCGTTCCATAGAGCATCGAAATCACCTTTGGACCTCTTATTTCGTTATCTTGATCTACTTTCCTCGTTTTGCATATAGTCAAAATCCAACGACTTCTAACAGAGCGAGTATTGCTCATATGGAGACACCGTTGTGCGCATAAACATCATAACATGTCACGAGCTCATCTTCTTGATTTTTGAGCAGTCGGCCATCTGTTGACCATCATGATCATGTTTGATCATCATTGACTTCATACCGCTAATGAATGATAACTATCGTTGACTTGCGGGATCATTATAACACATGACATTACGTTCATTCTTTGACCTTTGCCTTTATCATCGTTCGTCCGAATGTGCCGATATCAAAGGCTATATGCCTGGTATAAGCATGTAATCATTAAAAACTAACTTTTCTTCTTACTTAACTTAACTTACTTGAGCTATGGTGTAGCGGGCATATGACAGTGTGAGATGGGATGGCAGGATTCCACTCTGATACCACCTGTGATGACCCGCCTTTTCAGGTAGTCACTTTACTTTCTTAAACATCGTTCTTAAACAGTAATCTTACTTAGTAAGAAAATACTGAATAAATTTTTTTTTCTTTAATCATTCTTTAAGACGTGCTTCAAACTATTGCGACCTTTGTCGCCATTCAAGTTGAGACCTCGCTCAACATTTGCCTTTAAAATCATTTCAAATCATTTTTTAAAAATAAATAAGAAACATTTACTAAATCATAGCTTAAAACTTCACTTTATAATTTTATAACATATTCAATACAATGTATGTTAAAACTTTTGAAAACATTTTTCATAAACTCTGATTTTCTTAAAACTTTAAAATCACTATATTAAATAGTGGAAAAATATTTCTTTTGAATAGCGAAAACTTACTGTAGTGGTATCCATACCCAAATATTCGCATCTGCCCTCCGCAGCACCCAACTTTTTTAACGAGTCCTACTGGTTGCCCATAAAACTACGTATAGCATGAAGAAACTTTTTATGAGCTTTTGTTCAGTAAGTTCAAACATAATTTCACAAAGCACTTAAACATGCTTTAAAAACTTTTTTCATAAAAACCATTCTCTTGAAACATTTTTTATAAACGTATTTCGTAAACATTTTTCATAAAACATTTCTAAAACGTTTTTAATAAACGTTTTCACAACACATTTCTAAAACGTTTGTGTAAACGTTTTTCATAAAGCATTTCTTATACTTTTTTCATGACACGTCAATTATAAACCTTTTCTTGTAAACATGAAAATGTTTTCCATAAACACTAAACATAAACATCCCTTAGAATGTTTTTCATAGCATTTAAATATTTTATAACAAGGGAAACAAGCAAAACTAAAATACATGTTTCTGTTTATGCTTAATTATGCACTTTCAATTATGAATGTCTTATGAATATTCTTCTCTTACTTTAACCTTCAACATTTGTTCCTTAACTATCCTTATCTTACTTTAACGTTCCATCCTTTGTTCCTTAACTTTCTGTATCTTACTTTAACTTTCTATCTTCGTTTCTTAACTTTTGTTATCTTACTTTAGTGTTTGTTCTAGCATCATTAATCATGAGATCATAAACATGATGCTTCCCTTACGGAAGACTAGAGACTATCAAACACGAGGTCATGTACCTCACAACTTGGAGGTCAAACTTTAACTTTACTTTCATTACCTCACAACAAAGAGGTTGGTACGACACTTTCTTTTTATCTTTACGTTACCTTCTTATTAATTTAGTGAGCATGCCAAATGCAGTCATATCATATGCAAACACACTTGCAATTCATAACTTGTACCGAAAAATCTATTGCATAACAAATGCAACGTATTGCATAACAAATGCATCATAAAAAGCGAACATATTTTGCAAATCATAACTTATACTCTAACACTTATTGCATAACGAATGCAACTTATGGCATAACAAATGCAAACACATTTTGCAAGTCATAATTTGTACACTTTTAAACATTGTGCATTTCACATGCAATCATACTTCAATTACATTGAAAATCGTAACTTGAACTTTTAAAAACATTATGCATATCAATATGCAAATAGACTTTAAACATAACACTTGCAAATTCATTGCAAATCTTGCATTTAATCTTTAAAACTTTTGCATAATAAATGCAAACATACTTTAAAAACTTACATAACAATTGCAAACACACTTGCAAACATATATATATATATATAGGCATTTGAAAATTATTTACTTCATACTGTAGGTGAGTTCTAAACTTACCCAAATTATGCTCTAGCATTCTCTATTCTGTTCCTTTCTCATTTCTTTTCCTTCCATTAGTCGGCTTCTATGTCTTGATCATACGACACCTGACTAATTAGTTAACTTTTATTACCAATCCACTCGATTGATAACATAACTTAAGCATTAAACATTCATTCCCCTTTTTTATTACTTCCTGTCTCACTGATGGTTTCGTAACGCATTATGGAACATTTTTCATTTGAGAACGTTATGCTAAATCGGAGTGTTCGACTCCGTTCTAGCCATTTCCTTAACAATGACGATTTTACCCTTGGTGGGTTTTTCGTCAACTTCGTAACTCTATAAAACCCATTGCTTAACTTTAACATTCCATTTCTTACACATATAGAAAAATTCTCGCTCAGGGGCGTTTCTTGACATAGTGTGTTTCGAGTCCGTTTTGTTCTTTTTTCATAAAATGACCGTTTTGCCCCTTAATGTCATTTTCTTTCATTCATTTCTTAACTAACTTTAAATCCTTAAAACTTAGCATCTATAATACTTACTGCCTACAACAGTATAAGAAACCAACGTTCCCTAGTAAAAACCCAATTTTCAAACAATTTTACAGTTTTGGCCCTAATACAATAATATTTGCATTTTTGGCCCTAGAACAAAAAATAATCTTTTTAAACCATTAGTCCCTATTTTTCATGAGGAACATTTTTGCTTAAAGTACCATATTCAAAATCCTTTGCAAAAATGACATTTTTGCCCTTTAAAATTTTTTCCCAATTTCAACAAATTCTTGTAAAATTAAAATCTCACAATTAGTTAAGATTTTTGACGAACTATTCGTGGGGCCTAACAGTTTCGTCGAGATCTACAACTTTTGTGTTTTAACTTTCTCGAAATAACCAATTTAGAGGGACTTTTTGGCTGATTTTTAAATCTGTCGAGAAGAAACTTTTTCTTTCAATTTAGTCCTTGGGACATTTTTGTAAAAATCCATTTCAAAATTGCATATTTACCCCTGTAGAAACCATTTCATCCTTTGCTTAAATCATTCTCATGCTCGAACATCACTTTTGCTAAGACTAACATCAAAATTACAAAAATAGCACTTTTGTAAAAACTACTATTTTGTACCATAAACCAAAATTTCACAACTTTGACATGCCATACATCACATATCCATGAAATTTCATCAAATAGATGCTCAAGAACCCACATAGGTTCAAAGGAATAAAAATCGAAACAAAAATTACACAATTTCAAAACTTTGAAATTAAAAACTTACTCAAATAGTACTTTTTTTATTTCTAACCTTTCAAAGCTCCTTGAACTCCTTCCTAGGCTTCATTTTCATGCAAAAACACCATGAATTAATTTCTCCCTTGACGCATGAAAAATCCCTTGAAAACTTGCTAAAAAGTTTGGGATTTCACCTTAGAACTTGTGAAAAGTCCTTGAGCTTTGCTTCTAAAACTTGTTTGGGGTTATTTTTGCAAAGTGTGGGGTTGAGAAATTTTTTTGAGAGGTCTAGCTGTGGCTACCGAATATTGGAGGAAGAAGGAAATGAAAATTTTTTGATAATTTTGCAATAAATGCTTCCTTATCCCATTTTGATGAATCGTGGTCATCCATAAGGATACTTTAGGTGGCCATATGCTATTGGGCCACATTTCTAAGCTTGGTGGCCTAATCAAATTCGGTTTGGTGTCCACTTTGTGGGGTCCAAAAATTTATGCTGTGTAATTTTTCACCACACAGTATTTTTCTTATACTACCGTGGTAAAATCAATGCAAAAACATATTCCTAGACTGTATAAAATATTTTACTTGCCTATGGTTTATTTTTGGAGGCCAAACATAACATTTTTTATTCCTCCATATTCTCTAAGCAGTATTATTCTTATACTGCTTTGAGTTACACCGCCCCAATTTTTGTACTGCAAATCCTTAAACAATCCAATTCTTATACTACATTACTCTAATATTGTACAATTTTTCTTGTTATTATACAGTATTTTTCTTTTAACTGTATTTTCGTCTTAATATAGCCCTTAACGTAATGCATTTTTAATGCATTAGAAATTCTCGGATGTTACAGATACCCCTGGGATTGGAAACTTCATTCAAGAACAACCACGTGTGCAAACTTAGTAAATCCCTACAAGGACTCGAGCAATCTCCTCGTGCTTGGTTTGATAGATTTGCAAAGACAGTTATGAGGCACGGATACACCCAATGTCTGGCTGATCACACACTGTTTGTAAAATTTCCTCTATAAAAAAAGATAGCCATACTAATTGTGTACGTGGATGATATCATTCTAACAGGTGACTATGAAGAAGAACTACTAAGATTGAAGGGACTCTTGGCCAGGGAATTTGAAATCAAAGAACTTGGTAATCTTAAATACTTCCTTGGTATGGAAGTAGCACGGTCTAAGAAGGGGATATTCATCTCTCAACGTAAGTATGTTCTAGACTTACTCAAGAAGATAGGCATGCTTGGATGCAAACCTACTGACACTCCAATGGATCCAACCAAGAAGCTAGGAGTGGAGAAAGGCAGTACACCTATTGACCTGGGAAGATATCAGAGACTTGTAGGACGTCTAATCTACCTCTCACATACATGACATGATATTGGTTTTTCTGTTAGTTTTGTGAGTCAGTTCATGAACAACCCAACAGACGAACACATGGAAGCAGTATATAGGATTTTGAGGTATCTCAAGATGACACCAAGAAGAGGTCTGTTATATAGAAAGAATGAGAGTCGTGAAGTTGAAGTCTTCTTAGATGCAGACTGGGAAGGAGACATCTCAGACAGGCGATCTACATCAGAATATTGTTACTATGTTTAGGGAAACCTTGTGATTTGGAGAAGCAAGAAGCAATCTGTTGTCTCAAGGAGTGGTGCAGAAGCTGAATTTAGAGCACTTGCTCTTGGTATTTGTGAGGGCATATGGATACAGAGACTTCTTAGTGAACTTAGAGTATCAAGTGAGAAACCTATCAAGATGTTCTGCGACAACCAAGCTGCTCTCAGTATTGCAAAGAATCCTGTGCACCATGATAGGACGAAACACATCGAAATCGATCGACACTTCATCTCAAAAAAGATTGAAAAAGAAATTATGCAGCTGATTTATACTCCTACGAAATCTCACTAAAGCTCTTCCAAGAACTAAATTTGAAAAACTGAGTCACAAGCTGTGTTTGCACGACATTTACAATGCAGCTTGAGGGGGAGTGTTGAAAATCTTCCAAAGTTAGTATCCGGATTCTAGGGACTAAACAAGGAAATATTTTAGTTGATTGATAACTATAGAACCAAGATTTAGTAGTCTAATGGACTGTAATTTGACAATTTTTTACTTTCCTAGTTTAGTTTTTCTTTCTGTTATTAGATTAGGAAAATCAATCGCTGTATCAATATATATATAGCATGTATGTATCATTTTTCATTCAGAGAAATAAGAAGTATTCAATATTCTCTCAAAACTTTCACTCTCTCAAAACTTTCAATTATTTATACCACAATCTCAGAAACAGTTATTGCAAATAATTAGGAGAAGAATGAACTTCTCTCTCTTATTTTTTGATTATATTTACACTTGTTTAAATAGATTAGATCAGTTTGATCACTCCCTAAGAATAGGAAAACTAACTAACTAACTAGATTCTCTACTAAATATGTCAGGAAAAATAAAACATAGCAAGATCCTAGCTGTACTAAATATGCTAAGTACATCCTAACTAATTAAATTATAAAATCAGAGACAATAATCTGGATCCCTAGATTATCTTCGCTCCCCCTCAAGCTAGGCCGTAAACATTGATCATGCCAAGCTTGGAATTGATGGCATAAAACTGGATTCTTGGCAGCAGCTTTGTAAGAATGTCTACCAGTTGGTTACTAGTAAGAGTATAGGTGACTTTGATAATCCCCGAATCTATCTTCTCCTTTATGAAGTGACGATTAATTTCCACATGTTTAGTATGATCATGATAAACTGGATTCTTTGCAATATTGATAGTGGACTGATTATCGCAAAACATCATGATTGGTTCTTCAACTGGAACATAGAGTTCCTGCAATAGTCATTTTAGCCACATACCTTCACATATACCATGTGCTGAAGCTTAGAACTCAACTTTAGCACTGGTTCTAGAGCCAACTGACTATTTTTTACTTCACCATGTGACTAGATTTCCCTCGATATAGGAACAATAGCCCGATGTTCATCTCCTGTTTGTAATAGAGCCGGCCACATATTTTGCAATGGAGTGCTATGTACAGTTTCTCACTCGTTTCCTAATAGCAATTGGCCACTGCAAATCATCACAACTAGGGACAGGTTTAGAATTACTTCCAGTAGACACAGGATCCAAGTCAATGTCTTGGACTTGTTGAGGATGAGCTTGATCATCTACACCCTCTCTCCTTGCTCTTTCTCTTGCATAGACACTGAGTTTGGATGGATATTCTAGTTGAGCACTTATTTCGGAGATGAGGTATTTTCTTAAATAGGATTTAAGGGCTCATTTTCAAAGGGTAAGGCAGATTCGATCAGACTCAAAGTGGCTCAAGTGGAAAAGTAAGGATAGGAGACACAGACATAACTGAGGGGCTGGGAACTGATACTGTGGAGATGATATTCTCCCAAAGCTGATTTTCATTTACTTTCTCCCCCTGAATTTTGGATTTGGGATAGTAGGGTCACTACTACAAAATGCAGATTCCACGACGGTTGTAAACCATTGTGGAAAAATTTCACGACTGTTAAAAAATAGTCGTGGAACAAGACTGAGTTTTCACGACAGTTTTTTACCGTCGTGTAATAGAATAATTGGCCCGTGAGATCGGTGGGAGTGCTAATTTTCCACGATGATTTTTACAAAAAACCGTCGTGGAAGGTGGATATTCCATGACGATTTTTGGTGAAAACCGTCGTGGGAAGCTCCTCCTTCCACGACGGTTTGCACCAAAAACTGTTATAGAAGCTCCCCCTTCTATGACGGTTTTCATAAAAAATCATCGTGGAAAGAGGAGCTTCCACGACGGTTTGCACCAAAAACTGTCGTGGAAGCTTTTCCTTCTACGACAGTTTTCACACAAAACTGTCGTAGAAGGAGGAGCTTCCACGACGATTTTCACCAAAAACCGTCGTGAAAATTTGGTATTTTTTGAAAAAAAATTCTCTCATAATTTCTATTTCTCACGGGATGGCCAGTCCCGTGTGTTATCCGTTACATCAAGGCCCTAATTACATACAATAATTGCTGTATATTAAAAATTGCATTGTATTTACAACATTATTTTACATTTAAGCTATTTTGAGCACTTTGTTAATCTACTATGATGTGTACCTATCTAAAAAGCACAAACTTATTTACAAATTGTACCCACTCTAATCTAACTTCATGTATATCCGTATGTATATAAAAATCTTTTTTTCCTAAGGCTTGTATACCACTTGTAATTATATCCTACATAAAACGTAGAATAAAAAAACCACATTCTATGTTTCCTTGTTGTCTTGGACACTTATGTTTAGAATATAACGTTCCATCCGGTCGGTTTGTGACACTGGTTCCTGCGTGAAGCTTCCAATCGTTAAGTGCCCTAATAATGTATCATGTTTAAATGATAAATAAATTAATAGACGATACGATTATGTGAGACTAAAAACAATTAATTTTATAAGACAATATTAATACTTACAATCTTGTGACTGATACGAAATCCTCACGTGGGGGGTGTTCAAGGGGGTCAAACCAATATATTTGGTCCTCCCATGGCGAAATAAGTCCCAACATCCAATGTTCTCCAATGTTGTATGGCAAGAGAAATAATTTCCCCCTCGGTGCTTCAACTAATAGGTGGAGGAGTGATGTGGCACACTCTCTATGATCACTCTGTAGGTCTCTTGTAGCCCTTGAAACAATGGCCAGAGATATGAAGCCGGAATTTTGTGCCATGCCTTGAAGTTCACAATATTCTACCAAAAAACTATAATAAAAAATATTACAGTGAATTATTTTAAAACACCTTACAACTCTACATATATATTTAAAATACTAAAATAAGGCTGGAGTTATCACCTGAGATATACAAGGATACAGTTTGCCCCGATTTCTTCGAAGCTGATGAAGTCGTAAACGTCTTCATACCCCACATAGATAGGCAAATCATTGCCAGTAACATTTACCCGTATCGGGCACTGAATGGTTGACCCATCGCGCATGAAAGAATGTACGTATAGAGCTAACTGCATAAATTCTTGAGGTACTGAAGCGAAGTTAAATGCACGCAGGTGCTCATTAGCAACGGTTTGTCTTTGGCGTTGTTGAACCTCAGGTTGTGATTCTCTTACTTTTAGAGAGCTTTTCTTTTTTTGCCATTTCTTTCCGCTTAGATCTTGGGGAACATGGCTAGGTTTTCAACTCGTCTTTGTCAATGTGATGACTTCAGCTAATCTCTTTGGCCATGCGACAAAGCTTTCTGCTGCTTCACCCACAGTTGTTGCTTCAAGTGTTGGAACAGACAATTCAGCTGTTCTAACTCTGATGGTAGTGATGCTAACACGCACGTTCTCTTCCTCTAATAGTCGTCCATGAACTGTATCAGTTGAAAGGCTCTCCATCCACACCTTCCCAAGTGCAACAAGTGTACACCCACCATTAACTCTATCCTCAACGAAGAGCCTACATTGTTCGGGCACTTGACGAGGAGGTGACAATTGGACTTCTGGAGCTTCTGCTACAGTATTGGGAGGGTTACAACTAGCTTTGAAGCTGTTGCTTGTGAGATGCTATCATCCGTCAACTTAGCACGTCCTTGAAAAATGAGCTCAGTCGCAAGACTTCAGAGTTCTGCAATCTCTATCTGCATCTTTGACATTTGAGAATTCAATTTTGATGATCCTGGTTGGAGGTCGAAGTATTGAGACTGCTTCACATACTTTGATTGACCGTGAACACGTCCTGAATGTTCCAGTTTCCCTAGTGCCCTCAACAAATTGTCATCATTATCGACCGATTGGAAGCTCCCTTGACTTTGTTGCGTTGTGTATTCATCCTGTACAAGAACAACACAACCATGTTATTCAAGCAATCTTTCATCCACCCGTAGTAAAATACAAATTAATTGTTCGTGTTTAGTAGACTTACAATCAAGTTGGAAATCTCTGCTACGTTTGAATTTTTAAATTGGCCATCGGGACCTTGACGTGATTTTGCCTACAACTCCTTCCATGTTGGTTGCACGCCTGTCTTTGCAAATTGTGTTACGCTATGTTAGTAACATAGTAATGTAACAATAATTGATATATGTAGTTTGAGTTAATTAGTAACGTACTATGGATTGCTCGAGCTCTCTATATCCCACTCGACCAACCATAGAGCAGTATTCATTTTCTGCTCTTATTTTTCTTGCATTTGATAATAGCAGTTGGAAATCACTAGAACGTCGATACCTCACAAAAGCTTCCCAATCTTTATCGTTTATGGAGGGGTAGTAGTGTGCTACCGTAGGAGGCCGTTTATATATATTTACATCCTCCTCCGAAATGGAAATGTATAAATGTATGAAGGCAATGTAGATGTCAGATCTGAACCCCTTTGCTAATTCGCCGCAAACGTTTAAAGCCCTTTTCTTATACCAATCCTCAACTGTGAAAGCTTCGTGTATCTCTCTCCAAATCACATCTTTTACTTTATCTAAATCTTTAGACCTTTAATCTTTTGTCCATATTGGAACATACTCTAGACTAAGGACTCCGATCCAACTGCTTAATTCATGACCGGGTGCGTCTTCCAGTTGGCCTTTCAAATCAAAAGTCACTTCAATTCTTAAACCATTCTTTCTCATCTGATGAATTTTTTTCATTAATGTTGCCCTTCGATCAAAGTCTACTTTTGGATCAAATTCGGTTTGCCTTCGTGGCTTACTGCGATTGTTTCCCTTGCTATATTGCGTTGCAGATGAAGTGCAACCTTCGTACTCCTTCTTGTACTTGTCACTATCAAATTCGCGAGACATTGTACCTATGCAACGTATTTAAAAGCTAACATATACATACTAATATTAATCACAAACTGCACATATTCACATACTAATATCATGACTTGCACAATTTCATATAATTTTTCTCTAATAGACATATTGACATATTCACCATGAATTACACAATTACTTTCCATCTTCACATATTCACAAGCTTATATATTGACATAATTTCACGTAATCAATCTTAACATATTCACAATTGCACAATTTTAACGACACTTTTCACATATTCATATAATTTCACATAATTACACATATTCACAATTACATATATAATTTAACATATCGTACATATTCACATAATTTCACATGTTTGATATATTGACATATTCACCATAAATTGCACAATTACTTGTCAGCTTCACATAAGCACAATTTCATATATTGACATAATTTTACATAATCAAATCGTGACATATTAACATTCATAATTGATTACACGATGAAGGGGTGGGTGGGGGGAGGGTGAGGTGGGGGGGAAGGGGCCGGTGGGGCTGGGGGCGGGGGGGAGGGGGTGGTGGGTAAGGGGAGGGGACGTGGGGGGGAGCTGGACTAGGCACGGAGGGGCTGGGTTGGGGGGGAGGGGGGAGAGAGAGAGAGAGAGGGAACTTATCGAAGGTGGGGCGGCGTCGTGGAGATGGTGGCAGCGGAGGGAGTTTTTAATGGGTGTGGGTGTTTTTAGAGGGAGAGATAAAGAGGGATTTGAGATAGACAGTGAAGAATGGGTTTGTAGAGAGAAAGAAAGAGGGATTTGAGATAGAGAGTGAGGAATGGGCTCGCATATAATGGGTGTGGGTGGCGTGGATTTCAAAAATTTGAAGTAAAATGTGGAGGGACTCCGATAGCTACCACGGCGATTTCTTCATGAAACCATCATGGTATCTCTACGTGTAATTTGTATTTTTGTGCAATTTGTCTTGCAGAAAAGAAAATGTGTAATATGTATTGACAAACTAATGAAAAAAAAGGTTAAAAGATGAGCATCATGTAATTTGTATTTTTGTGCAATTTGTCTTGCAGAAAAAAAAAGTGTGATGGATACGTATTGACGAACCAATGAAAAAAAGGTTAAAAGATGAGCATCAATAATTTGCATATATGTCAATTTACATGTAACATTTTTGTGCAATTTACTGCATTTTTCAATCTTATGGCAATTTCTGTATATTGATCTATAGTTAAATTTCTAGTAAAAATGGAGATAAAATATATATTCTGGGCCATTGGATGCTTAACACATTGGCTGGCCATCCTAGGCAGCAAAAATAAAATGTGTGGAAAAATGTTGTTAGACATTTTTTGCGAGAGAGCTACCACGACGGTTTCTTGAAGAAACCGTCGTAGAAAAAATGTCTAACAACCTTTTTCCACACATTTTATTACTGCCCAAGGTGGCCAGCCCATATGTTAAGCATCCAATGGCCCAAAATATATACTTTATCACCATTTTTACTAGAAATTTAACTATAGATCAATATACAGAAATTGCCATAAGATTGAAAAATGCAGTAAATTGCACAAAAATGTTACATGTAAATTGACATATATACAAATTATTGATGCTCATCTTTTAACCTTTTTTTTCATTGGTTCGTCAATATGTATCCATTCTACATCTTCACGAACCAAGTGTGAAACATCATCTTCAAAATTATCTATCTCATCAACCAATGGCAATCCCTTTGTGAATGAAGGGATGTCCGCTCAATCTTCATCAACTTCTTTACCATCGATAACTATTCTTGGCTTTATTGGGACGACTAGAGACAACTCCATGTCTTAGGGATCAGTAGTGTAAAAAACTTGAATTGCTTGTGATGCCATAATGAATGAATCATTCCTGTATCCCAATCTTCTAAAGTCAACCACC
>CAMOHE010035845.1:0-35105 GCA_946598075.1 Artocarpus hirsutus
GTGTCCCTCGGGTTCGAACCTCAAACCTCCCTTAAGAGGTTCTCGAGAAGGAAATAAAAACCTCTTAAGGGAGGTTTGAGGTTCGAACCCGAGGGACGCGAAAGAAAACCCTGAGGGGCCAGAGGGCCCTAGAAAGGACAGTACAGATGAATGGACGACTCGGGGATGGTCTACCAATAAGAGCCATAAGTCCGAGGGCTCCATAAGGTGGGTCCTATGGAGGCTTGAGGGAGTACGCCTGGGCCGGACGTCACAGTTTTAGCCCTTAAATTAATTTTTTTATGTCTGATTCTATGTTGCACATTGTAAGTTTTTAAAGAAGACACACATATATTAACATTGAGAAATTAATCCGACAGTTCCTACTACCAGTAACAGGAAAAATGCAATTCCTAGCTACTTTAGAAGTTTCCTGTAAACTAATTATTTATTGAATTACTTGCAAATAAAGTTATAAATTATATATAGCTACTGAAATCATTGGACGCACGTTGAGAATGTGCATGATACTAGTTAATATAAAAGGCAGTCAGCAAATTGGTAAAATGATTATTTTGGATATTTTCAAACACATAAAAAAGGGAGAAAAATTAAGAATTAATTAAGATCTGAAAGATAAGAGCCAGCTGGGCAAGAACTGATCAGAAGCATGCAGGCATACATCTAAGGAGGGTATGCATCCAAATTTTAACGATAATCTCAATCCAAATTGTAACGATAATCTGAATCAAGCGTGAAAAACATGGACGCGACTTTAGTCTCTTTAAGCGTGAAAAATATGGTGACAAACCATATTTAAGAGTTAATTAAGCGTGAAAATATCCAATGTAGTGAAAAACATGGACGCTTTAGAGATGAGTCTCTTTAAGAGTGAAGAATATGGTGAGAAACATATTTAAAAGTTAATTAAGCGTGAAAAATATCCAATGTAGTGAAAATCGTAGACGCTTTAGACTTCAGTCTCTTTAAGCGTAAAAAATATGTTGAAAAACATATTTACAAGTTAATTGAGCATGAAAAATATACAATGTAGTGAAAACCATGGCCGCTTTAGACTATATAGTCTCTTTAAGCGCAAAAATATGGTGAAAAACATATTTACAAGTTAATTAAGCGTAAAAAATATCCAATGTAGTGAAAACAATGGCCGCTTTAGACGTTATAGTCTCTTTAAGCATAAAAATACGGTGAAAACATATTTAAAAGTTAATTAAGCTTGAAAAAATCCAATGTAGTGAAAAACATAGACGCTTTAGACTTCAGTCTCTTTAAGCGTTAAAAATATGGTGAAAAACATATTTAAAAATTAATTAATCGTGAAAAATATCCAATGTAGTAAAAAACATTGACGCTTTAGACTTGAGTCTCTTTAAGCGTGAAAAATATGGTGAGAAACATATTTAAAAGTTAATTAAGTGTGAAAAATATCCAATGTAGTGAAGAACATGGACGCTTTAGACATTAGTCTCTTTAAGCATGAAAAATATGGTGAAAAATATATTTAAAAGTTAATTAAGCTGAACAATATCCAATGTAGTGAAAAACATAGCCACTTTAGTCTCTCATGCGTTAATTAAGAACATATCCATATTGCAGTGTTAACTTTTGACATGTGAGAAGAAATTTACTCTCATATCCATATTGCGGTGTTAAATTTTATTTGAGAGAAATTTACTCTCTAATTAATGCTATTTTTTATGCTAAATTTTGACATATATTATATTTAGTGGCAAATTTGGTACCAAAAATAGCATATACATGAAATTAACCTAAATATAGAACCTAATTGAATTACAAAACATGCAAGCATGTTAATGATATTAACCACTAATTACAAGTCTGATTCCGCATTTACGTTGGGCACAGCATCGTATAATGCCTCCGAGAACTAGTTAGTCTCACGAAAAGAAAAGAAAAGAAAGAAACGAAATGTTGTAGTAAATATTAAAAGTTATGGTCACAAATATGAGATTTTTTTTTTAATTTTTTTAAAGAGAGAGAAGCAGTGGCAGAGAGATGTAGGGCCTAAATTTTTCAAAATTGTTTTTAGCATATATGCTTTTAACTATTTTTGAATTCGCATTAATCCTCATCAGAAAATAGCAGGTCGCACACCAGCACTGTTGGATCGAGAGAAGTGATAACCATCGATGAAGGACAAGAAAGAACCAAATTTGTCGTCATTCTCGTCATCAATGACTTTACCTACTTGGCCATTACTTAACTACTTAATCTGCTTGGTCTTAAACATACTCTCTTGTAAAGTTTCTAAATTGCGGAATAATTTTTTGATTTTTCTGAAAAATAATCTTAACAATTGTTTCAAAAAATATTTCTTTAAAAGAAATACTAACTTATAATAATAACGTAATAATAAGTATTACTTTTAACATAACAATAATTCTTAAAGACTTAATTCTTTAAATCTACTATAGCAATAATTTCTTGTGACGTAAAATTAATAATTTCATCAAACTTTTCTTTGTGTTACATTTCTTAATTTAAATTATGAAACATTTCTAAATAAAAATATTTTCTTTTAAAACATAAAAATAATTATTTAAAACTATTTCTTTTAAACCCTTATTTTAAAAATTAAAATAAGCTTTTAAAAAAAATTTCTAAAATTAAACACTATAACTTCTTATTTGAATTTCTTGTATATTTGTTGCAATTTCTGTTGCAATATTCTAAGATATTAAAACTTTTTTAAACTAAGGTTGTATGATTACAAACTTGGTTTCTAAACTAGACGCACGTACTTTTACTTACTTATTAATACATAAATAATTTTGTACAATAAAAATGCACAAAATTTTGTAAATTAAAAGTGCATAAAATTTCATAAACTTGAAAAATGTGAAATATACACTTACATTTGTGTAAGCGGTATCTATTTTTGTCTCCACCATGCGTCTACCACTACCATTGTCCATCAAATGTTGTTAACCGGTTCTTTACCTATAACATGAACAAACTTAAATGAGCTTTCACTTAGCAAGTAGGAAATTAGACTTGCAAAACCTATTTGAAAACATTTCATGAAAACACATGACTATTTTATACATGCTTATCAACTTGTTTTATGTATTTAATTTTTAACTTATCTTACTAAATGGATATTTGTACCAATTGCACGCAGTCCTCGAAAGGTTAGGGTTTGCGAGATCCTTAACGACTCCAAGATCTTAAACAAAACTAGAAATAATACTTTCCATAGGCCGAAAGGTTGGTACAATACCCTTAACTTATCTTGTTGTATTTATTTCACTTAACTTATTGCATGTATGTAGTATGACATGTTACTAATAGCATCATGAAATCATAAATCATAAACATGATTTAATGAAAGTGAGTAAGCAGTATAATTTAATTCAAATTACCTCACTTATTGCACATGACATAATCATAATATAACAATACATGAAATGATTTAAACTTAACAAATCATACACATACTATAACACAACATAGCATAGCACGACATGACTATAACATATCATTCATAATCTTTACGAGAACATGTAAAACAAATTATTTAAATAAACTATTTATAATATAGGCAAGATGCCTACTTACTTGAATTCTAAGCTAAGCGTGTCTAATTATATCTCGCTTGTTCTATAGTCCAAGCAAGCTCTTTGCTAATGGTCCTAGAGAGACCGTGGATAGCTAAAAATGTTTCTAGAAGATTTATAATTGCTTAAAATGTTATTTTGGACTCTGCTACTCTAATCTGTGTCACTTCGATTCGCGTGCAATTGGTACCTAGTGATTTCTAATGGAATAGCTCGAACAAAGGGCACTATCATGTTTGGAGCATCGAACCAAGTCAAGAACCAATCTTGGATTGCTAATTAGAGGTCCAAATCTCAAAACTCGAAGTCCACTAGAGGTTGGCCATCAATGGCAACACGTACGGCAAGTGCAGTGGCTTTGGTAGTCGTTTTATGGTAGGTTTTTGACTCTCGATGAATTTTAACCTCTTGAATTCATTGTTATGGTCAATTTTACTCAATTTGACCTTGAAGTATGTAGATCAAAAAAGGGAAATTTGGGTAAAAATGGTGACATGGGCAGCAGTTCTCCAGCCACATGATCCCAAAATTGGGCTAGGCTTTTTGTTCCCCAATGTTTTTTAAGTAGGTTAGTATGACGCACCACCACCTAAGATGACGGTCTCGAGTTCCTTGCGACAATACACAATGGTGGAGCTCATTCCTCACCTTCTAGCCATGATTTCATGAAATGAACTAGAAGAAAAGCTTCTCCGTGCCTCTTTGCTTGTAACAACACCTTCAAGTTAGCACAAGCATGTTAGAAATGCCAAAATCTATCCTTCATGCAGCAGTAGTCGATGAAGCTCAACACTCTTCAGCGTCGAACGATCTTTTCCTACAATTAATTGAGGCATTTATCTAAGCGCGATCTTCTAACGCTATAAGTGTTAGAGGTGTAGTTCACCGCCATTGGTAATGATGGGATTGAACAGTAGAGTTATGTCAAAATCCAACAATTCTAATGAGGCTCCATCGGTTGAAATCAAGCGAGACAGTGGTGATATCTCTTTACCTCGTTGAGCTGGAACTATTGACAGAAATCAGGTCAGTTGGTGCTCAAATGGAGAGCTTAACACCCAGAAATTTAATTAGATATGATTAGTATATAAATGGTGAATTAATATGCCTTAATGTAATTTGAACTTAATTTAATTATTTTGTAATATTTTAACTTATTTCACATTTGATTATTTTTGTTTGTTATTTTGAATTTTTAAACAAAACAATTTGCCAAATATCAAATATGTCTTTTTTATGAAAATTACATGCGGGACGCTGTTTTTACTCTAAAAACCACTCACCTCTCTCTATTTATTCCTTTCTTCCTTTCCTTTTTTTCCCTCATTCTCTCAACTCACTCTTTTTCTCTCTCTCCCTCTCTTTCTCGTTTCCTCTCTCTTTTTCATTTTTGTTTTCAAAAATATTAGCCAGAGCTTTGATCTTCAGCTGGACTAGAAGCTTAGAAGCAAGATTGAGCCTCCACAAACTCAATTTAAAGCTCAAATTTGAGGTTAGTTACTTTATTTTTCAAACTTCAAACCTTTGTTCAAATTTTCAATTTTCTTTGAATGTTGAAATCCAAGTTTATTTTGGCTTAGAAAACCTTCATCTAATTTAGTAGAACCCAAACCAAGCTTGATTTAATGAGATCAAGCTAAATCAAGTTTTTCCTATTTTTCTCATTTTCAAAATAATTTAAAATTTTTTATGTAAAACTTGTTTAAAAGTGTTTAAATATGTTCTAGTATATTTTTCTATTATTTATGAACATCATGCATGCTCTGGGAGTTGAAAACCAGGTTTAACATGAGGATTTGAGTTTGGAGAGGTCGAGATTCGAAGTCTCAGGTTCCAAGATTTTTTCAATTTGGCAGGCCAATCATGGGCATTGGTAGGCTAGACTCATGAGTTTGACAGGCGAATTCATACTGTCGGCAGGTCGAACTTAGGCCAATTCAGCAGGCCAGTGCCAAACGGTCGGTAGGTTAAACTGTGCAGTTTGGTAGGCCGACTGGGCTACCAAAAAATAATCATGTTTCACCCATTTTCATTGATTAAAACATATATGGAGACCTTTACCTGGCAATAAGATTTTGTGAACTTTAAAGGCATACTAAGACACCATGAAATAGCATAGTAGCATAGAATACTCTAAGTTAGAAATCAATGAAGTTTAGTTTACTTTTAAGGTTGATCGTGGTTCCATGGAGCTAACGTATAGCGGGTCAAGACTGTGGTGTTGAGTCACAATGCAGAATATTGAGGTAGGACTTTTACTCCTTTTTTTGTTAGCCATGATTTTAAAAAGGTTTTGGCCACAAAATGATTTCTTTCAAAATGATTTTTTTTTTTTAATGAAAGATTGAGGTGAACTTCTTAGTATTCTTGTTATTTGTTGAAAAACGAATGATCATAATGAATCGAATAATGAATGTAAATGAGGATATCTGGTAACATGAGACCTTAATAATGACACAAGTACATTAGGGCATAATGCCATACTCAGATATTGGATCGTATAGAGTGCAACCTTAGGGGTAGGTCCCAAAACCTAGCTGGGCCACTACGGTAGTGATATTATGGCTTTGCCATAGGACTGATTAATAAGGACATTTCTAGATGAATAGTGACTTTAGATGGCAAGAATGAATTTAATATGTTTTATTTATTTTTTTGAATTTTTTTTTTTTATAAATTGCATTCAAGTACAAAGTTTATGTTTAAATTAATGTTTTCTAAACTTAGTCCTACTGAGCCTTTCGTTCACAATTTTATTTGTTTTAAAACCTTTTCCACTAGGTGGATTATAGCTTAGGACCGACTTGGAGGCAATAGGACAAATAAATGAGTCGTAGGAATTCTGTTTAGGTCATTTCTTTATTTAAATCAAGGCATGTAATATTTAAATTTATATTTTTTATATTGGACTTTGATTGTAATTTATTATTATCCATACCATGTGTGTGTACTAATGTTGTTCCGGTGGGGCCCAACTTATGTTTATCTATCCTTATTATTTTATTTCATTTTTTTTGCTCCAATTTAACGATAATTGCTTTAAAAAGTTTTAAACTATCACATTTTTCAAAAAAAAACCAAAAATTTAATTGATGATTTTAATTAAAATTTGGTTTTATTAACTTAATTAATCCATCATGTTATTACCTAGATTTAGGGTCATGACAATGTGAAAGAGCCTCTTTGCATTGTCATTGCACTAATGTTAATTTGCATTGTTGAACATTTCTCAACTTGTTTGTTTGTTCTTTTCTTGGTTTGATGAAGAACGTTTTGTTTGTAAATAACGAGTAATCTAATTTATAGTGATCCAACGCATCATGATAATTTATATGATTAGTAGATCCAAAGATACCACACACACATAAAAAAAGAGAAAAAGATGGATTTGGATATCCTTTGGTAAAGAGATTAAGGACCATTTGGCACAACTTATGTTTGTACTTTTACTACTTAGAAAAAAAAAAAAAACAAAAGCTATAACTTTTTAGTAAATGTTTGGATCCATATTATATTTGCTTATAATATATTATTGATACTTTGGTATAAGTTTTAAAGTTTATTTCAGAAGTGCTTTTTTGAGAAGCTACATTTTATTACTTTGACAGGAAACACTTCTTAAGAGCAAAAACACTTCTGACAATTCATCTAAACACTTCCAAAACAACTTTTAGATTCAAGAAGTCAAAAGCAGCTTTTAAAAAGCCCTTCTAAACAGGCCCTAAATGGTAGATAGATTATTCAAATTATTATAAAAATCACTACAAGACCAAGTATATAACGTTGATGTAACGTTTCAGTATATAATGTCATCGCTAAAATATAAATGTTCAAATTTTTTAAGTCGGCGTAAAAGTTTTGTTGCTTTAGTGATGCAATGTCTTCACTAAACATCAAAAAAATACATTACGACCTTAGCGTGGATCACTTGTTTCAAAAAATGACACTTTCTTTTGTGAGGGAAAAAATGGGTGGATGACTAATTTTAGCCATTCCTTTTAATGAATAGTACATTTTTTTAAGCTAAAATACCCTTCTTTTTGTTAGATTTTAATGGTCAATTACTAATATACCAATGATCTTTCACTGATAGACGAATTATTGATGGACATGGGTTAAGCATAATATGCTACAAATTAATCAATCACACTTAGCATTTCGAAGAATAAAAATTTCCCAATATGACAAATCTTTAGGTCATTTATTAAAAAACAGGCTTAAAAAACAGTTGCACTTTGAAATCCGAAGTTTTTGTTGTTTCTTTATAAAGGAACATTGACGGAAAATTTTCTTCACCAAATGGTTTGTATTTTTTTAATATTTATCTTTCTATTAAATTAAAAACAACTAATGTTAATTAGTTTTTAAATTAGATTAAACTGAATGACTTTTTAATTGAATGTTTTGCTTTATTGATTAATCTATGCATTCACAAATACTCAATTTGTGCCTAAACTCTGTTGGAGCTTGATCGATCATAATGATCTCTTATGCAGCCACGCTTGGGACTTTGGAGGCGGTCATAAAATGAACTCATTAAGGGGGTAAAAAAAATGCTGTGAAAATTATTATTCCTTTTTGCGATAACTCTTTAAAAGAGGTATTTCACTAATTCACCCAAAAAGACTGCTAAAAATTGGAGCCAATTAGAAAGGAAGGCACAAAAAGATTGCAGCATAACATAGAAGTTCCTGAACATGAATCACTCGCAAAAACTTCAAATTTACAACTGGCACAAAAGCATAGTTACATCAAGTCGTTGTGCATCATCCTTATATCCTCCCGCAGTTTCTTGACCTCAAGTTGTAACAAGGAAAAATGATTATCCTGTGAGCTTTGAACTACATATTTCGTCTCGAACAACTGGGATTCTTGGGATTTTGGAGTCACTTCCATTTTCTGCATGTCTTCCTTTAAAACAAAGGACTGACACTCATGCCTTACACGCCGCACCAGCTGCCATTCGCTTCCTCACCTAATGGCAGTGGGAAAATTTCTCCATGAGCAAAAGCGGAAATCGAGGAAGGAGTGGTATCGGAGAGAAAAATCCTTTGGCGCTTGTGCTATTGAAGAACGATCTTCTATTTAAGTTGAAGAAGAAAAGTTACAACCTTGATTGTTTATGGTTTCCTTGCATTCAAATGAATGAAATGAGGGGAAAAAGCTTTAGAGTTATTTGTTTCATTATATACATAAAAAAATAAAATAAAATAAAGAGAGTAGATAAATTTGATTAGAGGTATCAGCACTAATAGCCAAGAGCTTTAAGTACTATGTCATTTTAGGCTGTGAACTCTTTATTTTTCAGAAATATTACTCCATTGTTCCTAAACTTTTGAATTTTATTTGATAGTTTTGGTTTTTGGACTAAATTAATCTTTAACAACAATATAAAGAGAGAACGGATTTCCAAAGCTTTGAAATGCTGATTTTTTTTTTTTCAAGTTTTTTCTCACATTTTCTTTCCTATTCTTTTACTTTTTTGTTCTACGTGTTTGTTTTTCTCATACGTGTCCTATTTTCATAATATTTATTTTTTCCTCCTCAAATTGCTACTCGCTTTTGGTGGTAACAAATTTAATTCGACTAGTTGGATAATAAATTTAAATTTGACAAATGTAGTTATTGTCTCTATCGCATGATAATATTACATACAAAATATTCTCTACACTAGTGATGTAAATCGATGTCTTCTCCTACCCATGAGCTGATTAAAAAAAAAAAAAAGAAGATAAAATTGTTGTAAAAGTGTAAATAATGTGCAAGAGATTTCCTCTAAATAAGGCCAGTTATATGCTTTTGAATCACCAATAAAGAAAGAGGTAATATGTTACCATACGGAACCGCGCAGTTTAAACTCTCACATGTTACATTATTAGGTTGGTTTGAGAAAAGTTTTACCTTTAAAGTAATTAGGCTTTTTGAAAACTCAAACCTCCATATATGTTCTCTCAAAACAAAAACCTCAATATTTTATATATATATATATATATATATATAAATACATATATATATATAATGAGTTTTGGTGATACTCTCAGGACGCTCAAAACCGAAAAAGTTTTAACCTTTTTCTTTGAAATATTTTTTTTGCCTAAAACGTTTTTTTTTTCTCTTTTCTTCTGAAACTTTTTTTTTTCCTTTTTTTCTTCTGGAAACTTTTTTTTTAAGTTTTTTAACATATTTTTTTCTCGATTTCTTACTCTTTTTTGTTAACATGCTTACGATAGCACTTAAAAAGGGTACAAGATAATTACAACTTAAAATCCAAAAATTAACCAACTTCGAAGTCATTATATACTATTACGTTGCATAGAATCGTAGACAAGTAATAAAAAGTAAGTAGAGTATCATTCCTAAGAGGATTGTGTTAATCTAGTTAAGTACTAAAATTAATTAACTCTAAAATCATTTGCACAGTCAAATAATGGAATGACAAAAGAAAGACAAACTAAATTAATGAAAATAATAAAGTACAATTTTAACATATGAAAATTCAATGTATTAAGGCATCTAGGGTTTTTGACTTATCAGATTAATCCTATCCAATTTATCTAGTTTAATCAATTGTTGTTTACTCTTATGCCGATAATGAATTTCTCTTAGGTAATCACTAATCTTTCTCAAACATTAACAATTTATTCTAGTTAGCAAATTTTTTATATCTCTGTAGAAACTCTAAACTTACCAAGATTCATGAAGAACAAGAAATTCACCACGTTACACAAGTCTCATAGATATCTCTATTCTATGATGATCTCATTGCATTTAATCACAGTCCAATTTAATTATCGTTTTTAGCCTCTAATTAAATCTCAAATCATGTAAAGGTGCACAAACTTTTACAAGTATTAAGATCAAATTAAATACTCAGGATACATAATGAATAAACATCGATTGAATTAAATTAAATAAAAATAAATATTCATAATCTGGCTATGTAGTAACTCTAGAAAAAGAGAAATTAGTTCCTAATGAGACTAAAAACAATTCTAAATAATTTCATAAACATGATAAGTGAAGAAAAAGAACTGTGTTTAGATGCAAAAATGGATTTTGTCTTCGATTTGCACCATTCTTCTTCTCCAAATCAGTGAGTTCTCCTTTCTTGTCTATAGTTTTTCTCTTTTAAAACCGTTCTTCAACCCCTCATAATGTTTTATTTATAGGTTAGGGTTTGCAAGGGTAATTTTGGAACAAAATTAAACTCAGAATTGAATTAAGATCGTAACAACGCCTAAGCTCCATATTTTCGGCACCTAGGCTTCGTAATTCTGACCCCTAGGCACTATGATCTTGGGTTTTAATACTAGAATTCCTCTTGTAGGAACGCCTAAGTGCCTATAAAGTAGTATCTAGGCTTTATTTCACCTCCGAGTCCACTTGTGCTCACTTTTTAGTCCATTTTGCCCTGCAACTTGCCATTATACATTTTTCCCCTCAAAATCTACAAAAAAGAATAAAACACTATCAAATTCTTCTAAATTAGTCAAAAATAACAAAATATTGAGTTAAAATCATCTAATTAGTTAGCCTAAAACTAACTTATCAAATACCACCCAAACTTAAGATTTTGCTAGTCCTCGAACAAAAGACACAAAATAAGTACAAAGAAACAAGATGAAAAGATAGGCTGACACTAACGTACGACATGAGCATCATTTTAATTTTTCATCATACTTGGCCTCAAAGATTGCATAAAGTCTTTGACTTAAAAGGAACTCTAAGCATTGCGATCATGTAGAATTTCCATTCAAAATCCTACCATACTCTTCTAGCACTTATGCAACTGCACTTGAATTCGTTTATGTCAACAAATTTGTGATGGAAGATCTCTAGATTAGTGAAATTTGTGAACCCTATAGGCCTATTTTTCAAATCACTTTCCACTAATGTAGACTATCATAACGTCAGAGATCATTAGGAATTTATTCGGCTTGAAATGTGTTAGGGTAAAAAGTTGAGATAAAGGATATAATGTGGCTCAAAATTCATCCATAAACACACAATTTGTCTCAAGTTCTCATAAAAGCATCGTTTCATCTTTCCAAATACACCCCTAAACTTATATTGCACTCATTTTACCATCCACATTTATTTGATGTGTTCCCTTATTTCTTTCTCTTTTTTTTTGTTTTTATTTTTGTTTTTTTTAATAATCAATATAACCTTTGATAACATTACTCAAAACTCCACCCATTCTCCCATAATGCCAAATACCTTCAAATAATTTCTTGGACAATCAATTCACGCTTATGGGTAAAGGACAAAATTGGACAAAATTATTTAAAGGCTAGGCTAATTATGTGGGTAACAAAGAAAATGGATAGTAAGGCTCAACAGGGGTAAGTAGTTATTGAATGATGTCGATGGTAGGCTTGAAAGGCTCAAGTGGTTTAAAAATAGCCTAAATCATATCCCTAATGTTGTGTAACCTAGGATTTCGTCAAAAGTGATTATCAGTAATGCCCGCCATTTTTATGTAACGATTAGAGATAGATATTTAGCAGCATTAAGTGTTTTAATTATGAAATAATGTTACTACCTATTTTATTTTAAGTATGATGATAGGTGACGATCATGTGGAAATGATGTGCTTACGGTGTTTATGTCATTTATGATGTACACAAGGAAGATATTAAATGTTTTATTTGTGAGTGAAGTTATATGTAACACTTCGGTAGACCGAGTTATTCCTTTTGGCGACATGCCAATGGAATTCACCGGTAGGCCGAATTTTGCAACTTTGACAAGCTGAACTGAACAGTCGGAAGGCCAAAGACTGCTGAAGAGAAAATAGCAGACAAACTCCCAAATTTGTAATATCAATTATTATTGTGATTGGATGATTATTCTAAGTGATTGGTACATTTTAAGGAAGAAATAGTTAACTTTGAGGTTTTATTTTATGATGATTAGATAATTGATAAGCTTTCCCTTTTTTATGATTTGAATTGGTAAGTAAGAACAAATCATTGACATTTTCCCTAATTCCCCTTAATTTCCCAAGAATATGCATGCCAATTTTAAGGGAAATTGCTACCATTTTAGAAAAACTTAATGTTTCCCATATATCACTTCTAAATTTCACAAGTATTCTTCTCCCTCTATCACTTTCTTCTTCTCCCTAAAATTTTTTCAAAATTTGGTCTCATTTCTCCACATTTTTTTCCTCTTCTCTCCTTCAATTCTTGTTGCAAATATTTGAATGAAATAATGGATTTTCTCTTGGGTGAATTCAAGGAAAGCTTAAAAAGAATTCTTGTTGAGGTAAGAAACTCGTTCTCGATATTTTTAAAATTTTAATCACCCTATGATCCGACCTCTATAACTCTGCCTATGAATTTCCCTTTGCACTAAAATTTTAGTATTATATTTATGTATGTGTTCTGTGATATTTCTCGAAATTTCATGCCATTTGGAGTTCTTTATGTTGAGATATTAAATTTTTAGTCTTTACCACTCATAGTAAACTGTTGCTGATTGGTTATGTTGCACAAAAATATAGTTTTTGTTCATAGGGCAAATGAATGTTATTTTGCACAAAATTTGGCCCATATTTTCATGTATATATTAAGTGTTGAACTGGAAAGTCTCATGCTGAAATGATGAATATTTTATGCATTCTTGAATTTTCTTTAAGACTAGGTTTTATGGCTGTTCTCTAAGTGAATTTTTGGACTTCTTGTTGTGTGACTTTTTTGTATGACTAAATGAATTTATTTGACAATGACACTTTTTGCAATGTTGTATTTACATGTTAATAGGTTGTCATAAAAATTTTAGAGTCTAAGTAGTTTTATTTTTATTGTTTAAAAATAATGATTGTGTGTAACTCACTGCCTGATATGTCTAAAGTTTATTTTTGTCTCCGATTTCTAATGCATGTTTTGGATTGTCTTGAATTTATTTAAAGGTAATTTTTTGAAATGTTATAGTTTTAGGTGTCTATTATATGTATGATTTTTGTGGAATTAGTTTGTGATATAAATATGTTATTATATGAATGTTAGATAGGGTTGCTCATTGTTTTGTTTGTACTGGCAGATTTCATGTTGTGATATGTGTGACTTGTTTTAATTGCTTAATGGAAATTTTATGGCTAATAAAAAATTAGGGTAGTATATTTATGTGTTAACTTGGTCTCTGCAAAGTTTCATGCCATTATTGTATGTAATTTTGTGTTATTGAATTTTGTATACTTAAGGGTCAGGCAGATTCTTAGTATTACCAATTTTATATGGATGTTGGTAAAGTGATAGAATGTAATTATGTTTTTATATTTTATAAATTGATAGTATAAGTGATGTCATGTGGTATTGAATGATTTCATGAAAATGCAAGTTAATTTATTATTTGTATATGGATGTATGACATAAACACATCAAGAAGTGAGCACATCAAGACCATAACGACGTCATCTAAGTAAGGTTTAGTAAGGAAGTCAAGTAAGTATATTCTTACCTGCAACATGGTAAGGTTCATGAAAAGTTTGAAATTATGTTCATGATAATTTCTATGATAATTTCTATGATGGTTTTATTATATGTTTTATTATGAAAGTTTTGATGTACAAGAAAGATATATGCATGCTTTGATGATGGGTTATTTCAAATTTAAAAGTATAAATTTGTATATATATATCACCTAAATAAGTGTTGTATACCCTAAGTAATGTTTATGAAGTTCCGCAAGGTTTGAACTTATCATGTTTGATTTAGGATTTACTACCCTTCTCCTCTTATGACGACGCGCCTACAATGATAATAATGGTGTATCACTTGGGCCCTCAAAGCTAAAAAGAATGAAGCTTTTAACAAGGATTATGTTAATGAAAGATATGTTCTATAAGAAATTGTGCCAAGTGCACTAATATGTCAATGACAATTATGTTTATGCTGTTACATAAAGATGTTTATAAAATGTTTTATGTTATGAGATAAGAAATTGTACTTACTAAGTTTTTGCTTACATAGTTGGCAATCATGTTGTAGATAGAGGTAAGAGGATTATGGAATAAGTGGAGGGCAAGAACAGGCGTGTGAGCTTAAAAAAATGGATTGAAAACAGAAGAACGTGAAGAAAGAACTTTAAAATTTCTGAACTATGCTTTTATTTCTTTATTTGTTGGTTTTCCACACTGTGATGTAGAAGGACTTGTTTTTAATTATCTTGACTTTTGTAAAAGATTGGCCTATCAATTATTATTGATCGGTCTATTGATTGTGGCATCGACCTGCCGATTATCCTATATCAACCTGCCTATCTTAGTGATTTAAAAACCCATTTTTGCAGAGCCTCAAACGGCTCGTCAATGGTTGAAGTTCGGACTACCGATCATGTTCAGCCTACCAGTGTCTGTAGTTTGGCCTACCAAACTGTGAACATAATTAATTGATGATTTTAAATTTTATTTGCATTACGCCTTGATTAACTTAGTATTGATAAACTGTTTAAATAAATATAAAAGGTTTTGAAACATTGATATAAAAAAATGTGTGTATGTATGGATCTTGGGATAAGTTTAATATACTTTACCTTATTTAAATGGCTTATCTTAAAGGTAATGAAAAGGAAGATGAATGTAACAACATCTGTGATGTCCATGAGGGGGTGTTACATTAGCAAATAGGTTCTAGTGTTCATTTGAGATAAAAAAAAATCACTTAATCAACATAAACTTCCTCTAAGTGTAGAATACTTAGGTGATCAAGGTGTGAGCGCTCAAAGTGCTCAAATAATCACAGCATGGTAAATCAACATAAGAAAAACAAAGAAAAACAACAACATTTATTATCCTCTGAGAGCCATATTCAACCTCAATCATCATCATATTTTTGGCCTCTTATGATTCAAACTAAACAATGCTCAAATGACACAATATGAAAACCTGTAGCTAATAATTGTAATGTACTCTAATAACATTGAACAATACAAGCAACCTTAGTAAAGCTAGAGATAAGTAATGGGAATTTTACATACCAATTTTACCGTATGTATTCTAACAACTTTGAGCAATGCCAGCAACCTTAGTGGATTATGTTTTCTGATTTTCTGAAATTTAGAAGATTTGTTGCTGAGAAGAGGAATATTATCTAGTAAAAATGACACTCTAGCATCGGGTTGTAAAATATAGAATAAGATACTTGTTACAATTTTTGTAACGCACAACTTGTGCTGTAAATTTTACCAAATGTGTTGCGAACAACTTTGACGTCCCGAGTAAACCTAATGAAGGAGTTAATTTTTGTCCTTTGATTTTCTAATTTTTTGAAGACTATACCTATGAAGAGAAATATTATCGAGTAAAAATAATAATCTACGATCAACTTGAAAAATATAATTGATATTAATTTCTCATGTGTGTGCAGTGTGCTTAATATCTTCAGATTTGTTTTTACGTAATTTGCACTAGTAAATTCAAATAGTAATTGTACATTTGTTTCCAGAAAATTAATATTATAACTAGTTACGGACTATAAATTTGGTAAAGTGTAATTTAAATAATAATTAGAGCATTGAATACAATTTCTGGTTGATAATATTAGACTTTATCTTCATACTATCATTAATTTAGTTTTAGAAATCATTAAGTTGCCCGATGAAACGAATTTCTAGGTCCGTCACTCACCTTCTATAATATCTTGTGTCAGCTCTACCCAAAAAATAAAAAAAAGCCTCTCTTATCTAAATTAATGAAGAGCTAATCTTATATATAAAAATAAGACAACTAAAACGAATCTGAATCTAACTCAACCTCAATCAATACATACCTTCATTATAGTATCAAGTACCTTATATGCATGCACATTAACGTAGCAAGCATGTCTTAAAACAATTTTATGGCGCGCAATATTAAATTTCGACCCATTGATCTATCCAGCCAATAAATCAGACCCAAATTAACCAAATTCTACAGAAAAAAAGTTCAGAGCAGTACAGTTAACAAGAATATATGGTAATTAAGCATTAACAAAATCAATCATCCTTCTCATAATCGACCAGCTCCCAAGAACCATCTTCTAGTTGAACCATTCCCTTGTTCTTCTCGCACCGCCAAGACGCCGGCACAAGATACTCGTCTTTCAAAGCGTCCATGGTTTTGTTCACCAAAGCAATGTCCCGAAGAACTTCCAGCTTGAACCCGCCTCTCGTTCCCTGTGTTCCCGCAACTCCATGCAGATAACCTTCTAAGTTGTGCCAACTCGAAACGTTTCCAGGGCTCTTGAGGTATGGGGATTTGCGACTATCGATTTTCAACTCTTCTCCGACGTCTGAGTACCCTATGACCGGATAGTTTGGAATGATATCTAAAGCATTACTGACTCGTAAAGCTCGGAGATCTTTGTGTGAAGAGTAGAGCTTGCGGAAATCAGAGTCTCCGACTCGAGGGCTTGCGAATACGAAGGCTGTAACAGGACAAAGTTTGTTTGGATGGTGTTTTGGCCTATTGTATCGGTTGGTTACTATGTCAACAGCGTTCAGGGTTGCGATTGCTGCTCCCAAGCTGTGGCCTGTGATTGTTATGCTGATTTCCTCATTCTTGTATTGTTCAACTAGTCTCTCGATCTCGCTTAGAGCCTGTAGAAAATGCATTTGACAATGAACTTCTAGCAATATATTACTAAGCGATATATTCCACTTCAATATGCATGTCCTTTTTTTTTCTTTGTCTTTCCAATAATTATATCATGTCACGTCACGTTATTTAAACTTCATCTAAAATGACATTTCATTAAAATATCATATTAAATCAATTAAAATGTTATCTAAGTTAAGATATCTTATTTGTTATAGCATGATATTATTAGTTAGAATACAAACTGGGACACAATAAAAAAGGACATATAAGAGCCGAATCTTCTACGTACTAAGATACATGAGTATGACTTTACATGCTAAAATATTACAATTAACACAATGGTAATGTTAATAATAATTAACTACTGTTATATTAATTAATAGTCAAATTTTCAATATATTTTGATCACAATATGATTCCACATTTAGAATTACATATCTAATAAGAAATGTTTGGAGAGCACTACCAGTTAGAGGCCATACGGGCCAAAAAGAAAAATCGGAATGGCCTACCCCTGCCCAATTAATGAAAGGAGAAGCCCAGCCCGATCCGAAGCCCAAGTGGACCTAAGGTTTTATAAGGGAATTTGAAAACAAAATAAAAAATATATATATTATAGCCCTGACCAAAAGAGATAGTCCATAGGCCGACCCATTTGGCCTGAACCAAATTGATAGTTCTACTATTAATAATAAACACCACAATTAATATAAAGTATGCCTTTCTTATATGTCTTATATTATGATGTATACCACTGATGTCATATAGCCTTGTTCTGTAGTAAGTTTTCTAGAACATAATCTAATGACCAAAAGTATATAGTGACTCACAAGAAGACGTACTAAAAAAATCAGTTGACCTCAAAACGTAACTTCCAATATATATAGTTTGCAAGTTTGTTTTGGCTGATCAAAAAGGAAATGAAATCCATCCAATTTTGGTGCAAAGGAAACTTTAAAGCAACACTACATGGTGGGCCAAGAGAATTTTCATGGCCTTATGAGAAATTTTATTCACACCCAAAAATTTTTAAAGGCACCTCATAATAAAAATTTTAAGTTTAAAATTTAAAATAATAAAATAATCTTCTTCTAATATTGGAATCTATTATATTCTTTAAATACAGCGACAGTACACCCAACAAAAAGCTTTTTTTTTTTGGTTTCTGGATTGATAAATTGTTATACCGACCAAACACTCCTCAAATCCCACGTATTGTTCTTCCATCCTTAAAAATTTGATTAAATATTTTTAATTTAAAAAAAGTACATTGATCTAAGAACGACTTCATGTCCTCAAGCAATTTAACCGTAAGATTCCACCATTCCTCCTTACCACAGTCCAAGGTTTAAACTTTGACATTTCGTCCATCAATATTCCTTTCCAAAGGATGATAAAATGATTCATTTTTATTTAGAAAACCATCACTATTTTTTTTATCAATTCAACTAAAAGAAATTGATTTTTTTAATAGTAATTGCAGGGGTGTATCACGAGGCTATATGAGGAACATAATAGATTCTAATGTTAAAAATAGACAATCCAAATTTTGAACAATATTTTTATTTTGGGTGCCTTTAGGAGTATTGTTCAAGTTATGAATACAAGTTTTCTTTTTGTTTACAATTTTGTGTTATCGCTCTGTTCCACTATATTCTTTTCCCTGAGTAGTCTCTTACCAAATATACGCGGGGCAACTAAACGTTGTTTTTTTTATTATTATTTTCAATTAGCTGTCAAATGTAGCAATCACTTCAACTTTAATGACGCAGAAATTACAATACGTGAACACTAATTTGCAACAGATTTTCTTACTTTTAAGCCATGTATTTGGTTAATTACCTCAAACAACGTGATGTAATTAAAAAAAATCAATAGTTTGTTCATATTTTTTAAAAAAAGAAAAAAAAAAATAGTTTGTTCATGAAGTTGGCCTTCCTTAGCTTCTTCCGGCACCTGTCTGAAAATCACCAAAATATAGTCACACAAGTGACATTCTTCCCTAGCTTTTCCATGTCACTTAATATGCATGCTTTATCGTTTCTTTATATTTTCTTTCTTTGATATATATGTCTTTCTGAAGACGAGTTAATGAAGAAAACATGAAAACATCTCAAACTCTAATTCATGTTCAACAAGTATTACGTGCATATAAGCAGACAAATATAAATGATGTTCAAAAGTATTTATTACCTGTTGCCTTGCACTGGTTTTATTGAAACGAGAACGTGGATCCTCCGAGGTATAGATGGAGTACCACCCTTGGTGCACCTTGGGATCACCATGCTGATTACCAAGAATCTCAGAAGCCGAAACCAAACTGAATTCAAAATCATTGATCCACTCCAGCGTCCGTACAGTCCCTCTCCATGCAATCACTATGTCTCTCCTTCCCAACGCCTCCTTCACTTCGTCCGTCACCACCGCAATGTACCCTATCCAGTTGGATTCCTTGCTCCAAGCCTCTCTGGAGAAGGACTTCATAATAAACGCATCCGGAACATCCACTCGCGAGGTTGCATACAAGAACTTGGTCACCGAGTACTTGAAAGGATTCCCATTTTCTAGGTTAACCTTGGCGAAGAAGTCATTCTTTGCGTAGCGGCTGCTTCCAGCATATTTCGAGGCCTTCTCGGAGTTGAAGGCGTCGTATGTGGCTTGCGCCATTTCCCCGTAGTGGACAATGTATCTCCGGAGATCGATGTTGAGAGGATCCAATAGGCCTTGCCAGTTCTTTTCCCCGCTCAGATGTTTCCATTTTTTGGCTATGTTATCCATCTTGTTCTTCCTCATGCAAAACCACTTTGTGAGGATGAGGTCTATGAGACCCTTTATATACATTGCTTGCAAAGTTTTGCAATACATTTGGGTTTAAATATCTAAAATTTTATCACATTTATAACTGGATTAATATTACCATGAGCTTGACCGTCCCGTATATTACCTTCTTTCTAATTTGAAATATTAATTCATGAGCAATTAGACATGCTTTTTTTGAATGCTAGCTAGAGACGTCTTCTAAAGTGGATTTAAATTTTGTCTATTTCTTTTGAAACATTTGTTTTATACAAGTTAATAGACTAAGACAAGTAATGATATATTCTCTCAGATCTCAACCACCATGCTGATTAGAACACCCAACTTATTTGAAACTTTTGACGGCTTCAACCTAACTATATTCTTTTTAGCTTTTTATGTTAAGAATACTGTCGGATCATCTACTCAATGAATAATAACTTAATCCAAACCAATTACTCACATCATTTCATCAGCAAGTCAGGAGATAATGTAAACAAAAAAAGTTCATTTAACAGTAATTAATTAGTTAATTTTTAGGTTGATTGAATCATATGAAAGCCAATTTAGATTATAATATAAGAAACTGTGGGTCAATATCTATTACATGATCCGTTTTGTGCCATCACTTTGAGTCGTTAACTCTCACTCCCACACACATGCCATTGGCGCTTGGTAATAAACACTAATATTATAATCAAGTTGTGTTTTGTGGTAAGTCAAACCTAAATAAAGCATGAAAAAGAAATGCATCAAGAGTAATATATAATATGAAGTTTGAAGCTTAATTTATCGATTTCAATGCTTCAAGCAATGAATGTGTGCTTTTTCATTGCTTTCAAGTTTCTCAAATTCGACGCAACGTGCCAGCTATATATATGCCTATCCCAACGTTGCATTCGACAGGCTGAACATACACGCTACAACTTCTGTGTTCTGACGCCATGTTTACGTATGCATTCTTGGCTTGGAAGTTTTTTCTTGTTTCATTAGACTACTAGTGATACATCACCATATTAAAGTATGTTTTCATGATTTGGAATCTCTAGTTTGTGGACAGGCTCAATAAACACTATTTCTTTAAGGCCTCAATCAACACAGTTTTTATTCTTAATTGTGTTGTGTTTTTACACCAGGACTCGTTCGGGATGGCTTGTGCTTTTGTTTTTAAACAATAAAAGAAAATAAGCATAAGTTAGGACTTTTAATTAGTATTTAGATAGTACATGAAAAAGTACTTTTTGATTTTAAAAAAACTTTTGAACTCGTTTGATTAAATAAGTTAAAAGCCCTTACAGATATAAAAAATAGTATAATTTAAATATATAGATAGAATTCTTAATTTGTTATTTTTATATATGAGGTCAAAAGTGTTGTTAAAAAAGTTTTAAAAACTGTGTTTATTTATACCATACTTAGAAAAAGTTATACCATACTATCATTCATATTACATGTTAAGTTAGGCTACAAATAAACAAGTATGGCATTTATAAATCTTAAAAGATGACGGTTATAAACATTTCTCAAAATTGGTGAGGACCATGCTGACTTGGATTAGGAGAGAGGAGACCCAACCTGGCCTAGTAAGTTGGTGGGCTTCAGCCACCCTGCATTTTTTTATAAGAATATATAAAAAAGAAAATTACATGTTATACCACATTTATGAAAATGTATTATTCATGCCATATTAAAAAAAATTGTCTACATTATTATTTATAACACTTATGTAAACTGTGTCATATTTAATTATATATGTGTGATATTTATAAAAAAATTAGTTTAAAAGGATGTGTTTATGAATATAAAAAAGGTCCCACATACAAATCTATATAGGCTGGCCCAAGTCTTTGTGAAGCCCAAGTACGACATGTTTCCAGCCTAAATGTGGGCCACGTGTCAGCCCGCCCAGCCATATTAACACCTCTGCTAACAAACAATTCAATATAATCAATGTATAAATTTAATGTTTTCTTTGCAGATCTTCTATATACATCGTTGTTTTGAAGTGATAGCCTTTCCCTTGAAGCCACGAATATGAAAGAGTGCATGTTTTTCGGAAGGAACTTGATTACAAGTACATGTAGAATATTACAAATCTTAACTATAGAGTTCAATATCTCACAATATTATTCAAGAGGACATGACATTTATCCTTTGCTGTATAGCAGAAAAAGGAAAAAGAAGAAAATATTCTTTGTTGATCTTCTCAAATCTATTTTTCTGATACTTGGGAATCAAATATTAGTGTGATTTCGAGCATAACGTAAAATAGATGGAAAAAAATATGCGTTCAAAGTTAATGGTTTCCATGCAAAATCCAAGACAATTATATATTTAAATTTAAAATTTATTAAACTAATTCGACGGAAACATGCTAACTCAATCTGATCTCCATTTAGCATGTCAATCTACATCTAGCGAATAAGCTCTACATTCACGCAATCAGTTAAACCCATGAGCGGAAAGGCTCTTAGGTCTTAGCTTATAGAGAATTTCTGGTTGATGTATTTCTTACTCTTTCGAACAGATGTTTCTGATATATTGTATTTTTTATCTTTCTGTCATGTCCCAAAACCAGAGTCGATGATGTAGCAATCTAGTTAAAATAATTAATTAAGGTTAACTTTGAAATACTAAATTATGTTAAAATCAAATAAAATGTACCGTTGAGTTTAAATCAGAATAAATAGACTTAACGAAAAATTAGAATTAACGTATATGCTCCAGAGTCTCAAATTAAAATAAAATACTAATTACATAACAGCCCACTGAATTTACAATTTAATCAAAACAAAAATGTGGGACAATATTAAACAAAGAGCATACAATTTCACGTTACAATTGAGGAGCTGAATATCGAGAATAATAGCATGCACTAACTGATGAAGAGTTTGAGTGTACAACTGCACACCATAACAGGATAATCGTAAACATAATCAATAGCCATTTCCGCTGACTTGGCTTATTGCACCACATCACACTAAGGGAAAAATAAAATAAAACAGAAAAATCTCAAAACTGTGAGCAAAAAGGAACAACAGCATTATCGTTTCAAGATTTCAGCAATTATCTATTCAATAAAGCATATTGAAATAAATAAAACAAGCTTTCAGAGTAAACAACATAAGATTTATGGCACTCCATAAACAAAATAAGTACTTACTTTAGAACACCTGTATAACACCACCGAAGTGACGGTATGGATTTTTGAGACTTGTCTCTTAAGATGCCCTCTACACGACTTGAACTCTGAAAACTCTAAAAATATAATACAACTATTCAATCGACACACCGGATAGTTTTCCGGATAGTTTTCAAAATCTCATTCAAAACAAAATAGCTTGATGAATGCAAGAATCAAGGTTTATATATGCGGCAGAATTGTAAAATTTTTAAATAAAGTTATTTCACATAAGTAATTTAGGCATGCTATATATCATAAATTATATTTAGATCTTCGTATTTCTAAAAAATTGGAAACTACACTTTGGCACAAAAAAAATTTGGCAAAATTGCTATGAGAGAATTGCCTTCGAAAGAGTCTCAACCAATTGGTTTTTTTTATTATTTTACTTCCATGACTGAAATGTGAGTGAACACATGTCATTCAATTTTTCTCTTAGTAACGAACCTCCTTTCTAACCACAAGAGAAAACCAAAAATAATTATTCTTAATATTAAATAATAATTCAATGAAAGTTTTCTGAAACTCTTTCTAAATTACTCAACTAATCTACCAAGAGATAGAAATATGTTTCCTATTTATAATAGCTAGAAAGGCTTCAATACTATTCAAAAATTTCGAATTCATATATGGATAAAACTCGTGTCAAAACATGTTAAAAACACTTAAGTCACGACATTGACCGGTCTACCAATCTAAGTCACTTAAGTCACGTCTACATCATTCAAGAGTCATATTTCTAATATATCGGTATGGTACCTTCATTTAATTTAGGATGTCATCCTTTAGTACATTAAAAGACACAAGTCAAGAATACAGACTCATTGATCTCTTTTAAGATTAAGATGTAACACACATGATTGTTTAAAGTGAATTGATTTATTCAAACAAAATTATTAAGTAAATCAATTCATCTTTTGTCTCAATCCAATATGTCATCACCAATGACGATATAGTAATGTTTCTACTTATAGAGTTCCAACTCTGATAACCAATATAAGTTATCTCTATCAGGGATATAGACAACATAACAATCTAAACATAAAAAATATGCCCAACTTTATTCTCTCGATTGTGGACCTTTATATTTAGACTGTCACCTTAAGATTTATGTCTTTCGCATAATCTGCCTATCATATGCATCATCTTAATGGTTTAGAACGATATTCTTAGACTTTAGTTTGCTTATCATACATTTATCACTAATAAATATAAAGAAAACAATATTAATATATGACATGTCAAAAACATTAACATTGTTTAGTCCTTAGAGCACTAAGTCTAACATATATTGGGTCTGTTTGGTAGTGTTTTCAATGTAGGTAAAAATGAATTTGTTTTGAAAAATGAGATTTTTTAGAGAATTGTGTTGAGAGTGTTTTTGAAATTTTTACCTAAAAAATAAGCAAAAACATTTTTAAAACTCTCAAAATAATACCAAATGGGGCCATTATCTTTTGCAATTCATTTAATAAATCGATTTCAACCATTCGATAAACATACCAAATAGTGTTTAAAAAACTTATTCAAAAGATAGAAGCTTGGTGTAGGCAAGAACCTAGATTCTATTTTATTCTTTGAAATTTGTTTGAAAATTTATTTTCAAATATTTGAAAATACTAAAGATACAATTAAATTTAAATTTTAAAGACACTTTAAATGATTTAAAATCAAATAACTTAATATCACATATTTTCAAATAACTTTGAAAATTTAATATAAACAATTCTTAAACACAATTTAAGAATAGTTTTTAAGGCCAAACACTTAGAAAAACATGGCTCACAAGGACGGGGGAAGAAATCCTACCTCGATATGCACAATCCGATACCGTATGCTCCAAACCCAGTCCCAATCCAATGTATGTACCACTACATTCTAAAACCTTAAATATTATTCTCAAATTAGATACTAATCTAATTTAGAATAAGGCACATTTTTGGACATTAATTATGTTACTTGATTCCTTAGTGTGACATTTCCTAATTAAATGAAAAATGTGAAATAATTTATAAAATATAATAATGCATGTTGGAAATAGATTTTAAATAATATTCTAGTCTTTTGAACAGTTTAAAAATATTTCAATTTAAAAACATGACATAATTACACAAAATTCAAAACTACACATTTTTCTGGCCTACCAAGGCCCTGCCCACCCTTGCCCGCCAGGCTGGTCATAGTGACTGACTTGTCGCCTTGCCCGCCAGCCTATCGATCACAGTGACCAGCCTATCGAGAATCAAAAATTTCTATTTTTCCTCTCCTAGAACATAGAAGACAAACTAAAAACGTAGAAATACATCATTAAATAGTGTGGAAACATTTTCTCAATTTAAAAACTAAATCACAACCTTAGAGTTTTCAACCAAAACTTGAAAAATTAGACCCAAGAGCATTCGATCCAAGTTTGAGTCATTAAATATCTTAAACGTTTACATGCAATCTTAGATCAAAACATACCTGAACCATCAACAATCAATTCCAGTTACGAACTCTCGATATTTCTAACATTACTCTTAGATAATCATCAAATGTGCATTAACCTTTAAAAACGAACATGCATGTTAATACTCATCTTTGTTTCTGATTTCAATCCGAAAATGCAACACATAATCCAACACAAGTATCGGATTAAGGACAGGAAGAAAAAAATCAGATTTTAGGTTTGTGTTACCAACCTTGAACTTGAAGAAATCATTATTAGACTTGCCCAGTCCTTGAACTTATGACGTAGTGGTGTAAGGCCAAGGAGAATGGGGGATTTTTCTAGTTTCCTTAAGTGTTCATAAGCTAAAAAAGTCGAGAGAGAGAGAGAGAGAGATTGTAGATTGTGTTTAATTTGGGCTTGGTTTTAAAATAGAAGAAAAGGGCATAAGTGGGGGACCAACTAATGGTGTGAGGTGTTTCATCGGATTTGAGGTTTTGTAATTGAGCTTTTGAACGTAGTCTGTGGAGATATCACATGAAAGGAAGGGAAATCTGACCAAGGTTATTTTTATAATTATAGGAAAAGTTAACGGCACAACGTATAACCTACATGGCCAATTGAACTATGAGCTAGAGGTCTTTTGACTATCATTTGTGCCATGGCGGCCAGTGCTCCTAAGATCATAGGAGCAATGCTACAGAAAAAGAAGATTTGTTGCAATGTAGCTCCATAGAAACCATAAATAAAAACACGTGAAATATTAGCAGAAATTAATATTTTAGACGCAATAGAAAAGAATGCTGCAACTAGGGTGAGTGAATCCTCATAGATATCAGGTGCCCATATATATGTGGAGTCAAAAGAGATATGGAGTTCAAAGGGTTGTGCTTTGTTCTTGTAGGTATCTACGAATGCTTACGGATGGAAACTTACCTTTGGTTAAGCTATGTTCTAACTAGTTTCTTCTGGCTCCCTTATCAACTTAAACTGACCAGGCATGGTACGCAATCTCAGACGTCAGAATCTCTTCTTATCTAATATGTGAAGCAAGGACATGTTGATCTGTCTTTATCTACCAGATAGCTTCATCTTTCTCTCTCTCCTCCTATAATGAAAAAGGTATAAAAATTAATATTTTACACTTTCTGACTAGAATTTTTGAATGCTCTAAAAATTAAAAATAATGTAAGGTAATTAGAATAAAATAAAATAAATATTAATGACCATTATTTAAATTGACACACTAATTAAACCTAATTAACATGTTAATTCTTAATTAAAATTTAGGAGTGCTACACTTTCTTCTCGATAAAATTATATGGTGGTGAGCTTGACGGAGAATAGGTTTTACAATGAGTGTCAACCTAGTTGATTTGTTCTTAAAGGCCTTAATATTTATTGTTCTCTATCCTTGTTTATTAAAAAAAGTTTGTTTTCTCTTGAATATATCCAAGTAGTTAGTGCCTACTTCCCAAAGCTAAAAATCAGGATAGTAAATTAACAAAAAATGATGAGGATTTATTGGATGGTGATGGAAGGAGGAATCAACCTAGTTAAAGCATCGTTCTTTAGCTTAACACTATATATATATGTGTGTGTGTATATATATATATATAATTATATGCCGATAAATAAAACAGTGGCTTTATATTGGATGAGAGTGTTTTCAACTCTCAATGTCATACAAAAAAGTATCAATGATGGAGCTACTTGATAATAAATGGGGTCGAGCAATGACAGAGCTAGAATTTTTGTTTAGTGGAGAGACTATAGAAAAAATAGAAAGAGTATTTTAGTGAATGAATACATAGTTACATATTTTTAGTATTGAGTAGGGGCATATTATAATTTTCTTGGTCAAATAGGGACACAATAGTATTTTTCCATTATTTAGTGGAGACACAATTCTACTTTTTCTTGAAATTATGGGTATATTTAAATTTTTAAAAAAAATTTAGGAAAAATTTAAATTTCAAAAATTGAGTGTGGCACTTGCCTCCACTCAACATAACCTCCTTCTGCCACTGGAGACATGTCCCTTTACTTAACTTTGGAAGGTTTTATTTTTTACTCTAAAATTTTTCAAATTTTTTTGCTGTGCCTTCCATGTACAAAAAAAATATTGTTATGGTCTCATTAAATAATTGAAATTTATTGTTGTTTCCTTAATTTTTTCAAAAAAAATTATAAGTTCTGCCTCTACTTAATAATTGAAGCACATAACTATATTTTTATTCAAGAAAAAAAATCCTTAATGTTTTTTATAGTGCTCCCATTAATTAAAAAATTATGGCTCCACCAAAAGAATATTTGTTTTGATACAACCCTATGCCCTAGCAACACAGTGTCACTTATTTCGCACGTTAATCATCATTTTGTTAGTATATTTAACCAATATTCATGTCCATTTTACTAATTAGCCCTAATTCAGTGTAATTACTTGGGCGGAGTACTTCGGTGGTGTTTTGACGCGGCCACATGGGCCACGTACCCATCTACATGTTTACATGAAATAGCGTGTTCTTGATAGCACGAGCAAACACATCATCTTAAACTCCCATAAACCCGCTATTAAAAAAAAAAAAAAAAAAAACCATAGCCCCACACTATTTATGTTTTGTTCTCTAGATCTATTGGAAGTTGTATGCGCACCTGCATTGTACAAACTCCTAGGTTTCTCACTTTTCTCTATTTTTTTTTTCACTGCAAAATAAATAAATAAATTAAACTTTTATCACGACATTTTCTTTGACACTTTTAGTCCTAATATTTTTGTGTTGGGATTTTGACATATTTACCTCCTAAACTTTTCACAGTTTTACAATGTGGTCTTTAAATTTTTTTGCGGCAATTAAATCCCTGAACTTAACAAAGTATAGCAATTAAGTTCTGATCACAAATTTCATTCAAAATTAGATAGAAACAATCATGTGAGATACATACAACCCATTTAAAATACCTACACACCTTATTTTATTCTTATAGAAGCCAAATTATTCAAATTTATGCCTTAAAAAAGCAAAAAAAATATATCATTGTTAATGATATTTTAAAATTTTGTTGGTTTTATGTAATTTTAATTATTGTTAGGCTCGAAATTATCTCCCCTCCCTTCCCTTCTAAATGGGTTGCCTCATGTGATCGTTTTTCATCTTACTTTTGACAAACGTTAGTTATTAGGGACTTAATTGCCACACTTTGTTAAGTCTAGGGCCTTAATTGCCACACAAAAAAAAAAAAAAAAAAAAAAAAAAAGCCGGGGGGTGGGGGGTTGGGGTTGGTGTAAGGTCCACATTGCAAAACTGCAAAAATTTTATAGGGTAAATATGCCAAAAACTCTTTTTGTGTGACTAAACGTAACTTTTAGTCACAAAGTTATTAGAGATGCAACAATGGACCGAAGCCCATGGGTCAGCCTAAGCCCATCCTGATATAGTGCCAGGCTAGGTCGGCATAGCCCATAACTGTTCAAAGCATGGCCTAGTCCATAAATATTGGTGGGCTAGGCTGGGCTAACATTTATCAGCTCATAGGCTGGCCTCACACAGTCTATAAAAATCATGGGCCATGCAGGGCTTGGGCCTAGCCGGGTCGAAACATCTAGGCCTATAATGGGCCGGTCCATCTCAACTTGTGTAAGGCCCAATTTCATTCAAATATATATATATATATGTTTATATATATATATATATATTTATATATTTCAATGTTCATTCATGGGTAAACATGGCTGAGTATGGCCTTCTCCAGCAGAAGGCCTTACGCATCAAATCATGGCAAGCTTTTTTTATGTTTTTTAGTATAATTGTGTAAATATCTTATATATAATTATACTAATTTTTAGTATATATTGATCGTAAATAAAGTATCCTTTTTTTATATTTCCATTAACTATTCAAACCTTTATATTTGTTAACTTATTTAAAAATAAAAAAATTAAAAAAATTAAAAAAATTAAAAATTGTATACTTAGATGAGCTGGCTCATCTAAACCCATAATAGGCTAAGATAGGCCTATCCATCCTAACTCATAGATGGGCTTGAATGGGTCAGCTCATTCAAGCCCATGCCCATGGTATGGTCCAGCCTACCCACAGCACGGCCTCGCCTAGCCTATATAAAATTGGCCTATGGTGTGGGCTAAGCCGGGGTAATTCTTGTTTGGGCCAGGCATCTTGGGGCTGGGCTGGTCAGGCCCACAGCCCATGTGGGCCTAATGAGAATGAGCTGGGCTAGGCCAGGCTGACCCGTTCTTGCATCTTTGAAGGTTATGAATAATATGTGTTTGATTATAATTTTTTATGTGACTAAAACTGTTAGTCACAAGGTTTCAATAATTGGAAAATGTTTTACTTACACCGAAAAGTTTTCATGACTAAAACTTTTTGCTTGGTCACATTATAAAATTATGACTAGACACATAACAGTCACAAAGTTGTAATTAAAACTATGTTTTTAGTCATAAAAAATGGTGCGACTAAAGGTGTTACAAAAAGATATTATTATTGAATGTCCTTTTTTCTTTTGGATAAAAATGAGTTAGCAATTTATTAAGAATGATCTATCAGACTACTCTACTACAACGAACAGTCAGCCCTAATGACCAAAGACCATCGATGATTACTGTTGATTCTAGTGGTACTTGATAGATGACTGGTGGCAATCTACTAGATTACCTTTTTAATCTTGAGGACAAATTCGGTCAAACATATATCATTGACCTTTGACCAATGTATTTGTGGAATAAAAATCCAATGCTCTAAGCATCTGGTGGCATGAATTCGAAAGCCAGGTTTTCTGTTGGTTTTACTCAAAATTATCCACAATTTATCATGTTGTCAATGAAAATTCTTATCCATGTCAATAATGCTTATATTATCGAGGGTAATTTTGGTATAAAAACATGACCAGACAAATATGGGAAAAAGAAAATTTTTAGAATATTTTAAAAACACGAGAGATAAACATTGTGATTTGAAAAACATAAAGAAAAATTCAAGCATTTCATAAGAAAAGGAGAAAAAGTGATATTTTTATTAAATACAATGAAGTTTTAGATATTTTTCTCTTTTATAAATAATTTGGTTTTACTATAAGAGAACTAGTTGTCAAAATCTTCAAAATAAAGACTCAAAAAAAAGTTTAGAGACTCAGTTGTAAAAATCATCAAAATAGGACCCTAGTGTTAAGAAAATAAGAGTTCGAAAACGCTAATTGCCCAAATTTTAAAAACGAAGACCCACAAGTACCATAAGAGACAAGTACCATAAGAGACTTTCTTAAAAAAAATGACAGCATAAGTAGTCACTATTAGTCATCTAATTACACACTTGATACATTGTTTAAAGGCAATTTAAAACAAAATTGCACTATCCATGACATCCTGCTAAAGCTGACGCAGAGAGCAAATTCCGTCTGTAGTACGTTGCTTGGATTTTGTTCTTTATGGTTAGAAGTTTATGAATAATACCCTATAGGTATTTTTCTGATCTTCTCTTCCACCAACCCGTCGCCTAGTGTCGTTGTAGGGCTCTTACCAAAGTCCGTGACCAAACATAGGGCTCATACACAGTGCAATAAGCTCACGGGATTATTTCAGGTCAGTCACGGTCTCAAAGCTCTCAGTAGAGAGACAAAACTAAGCAAATTTTCATAAGACATGATGTTCATCTTCTCTCTCTTTCACGTTCGCGTGTGCATGTATGTATGCACAACGCACACGATAAATAGTCTAGAGATAAGTTTTTTCATTTGCATTCGTACAAAGATTTGAAATGAAAACACTATACCAATTCAAATTTTATAAGCTAAAACATTATAGTAAAATTGGTTTAAGTTAAAACCTTTTGATTTGAACCTATATTCTTAGACGGACTCCATCAAAAAATAGTCTTTTCTTTTGTAGGCATTCCTACTGTTAGTGTGTTTTCAAACCAAATTGACAGCTCAAAAACATTTGCCGGTAGGTTTTTTTTTCAATACCTACTAAAGAAATATCCAAAAAAAAAAAGCAGGTTCCAAAAAGAATCAAACATAAGAACCATGTGTACGACTTGGAATAATTTCCGCTGCAAGATTTTTTTTTTTTTCAGAAAAAAACATGGTAGACTCTTTATATTTAAAAAATTTAGAAAGGAAAAAAATCCACTAGAGGGAAAATCATAGCAACGAATGATAAGTGCATTATATCGTATCTTCAGAATAAAAGCATAAATTTAGAAACGCAATATAATCATAAGCAGGTCTGATTTTCATTTGAATCAACTTTTGTTATAGCTTCGATTTGGCACTAATTGATACTAAGAAATTGGTAAAATAAGATAAAGGGGGATAACAAAGCATTAGAAAATGTACATTCTTTTTTTTTCCCCTTTTTCCTCCTCTCTTTTGGTGGATGCGTACTATCTGTGGCCGCATAACTATCATGAGGTCTGTGTCGCTGTAATTTGCACACACATGGTACGGCCCACTTTTCCTTGTTTTCAATATCCCTATTATTTTGGTTGGATTTTCACTGCTCTTGTATGGTCAAATTGTTGAAGGATAACACATTTGAGCCAAGGAAACTGTTTTATTTATTTATTTTTTTTTTCTGGTAAGAAGAATAAAATTTGCACAAAATAACATTTTGGCTAAATGCCGCCTGTCAGTTTTGAGCCAAAAACATCTCTATCTTTTCAACTTGTCTTATTAATATTATTGTGGACAATAATCCGTATCCACTTATTATTTGAGATAATGGGAAAGCACTATACACTTTCTTTATATTGCTGTCTCTCTTCTGGCTCTGTCATGGGCATCCATTTCAATTCGGAGTTCAAACTCACTCCCCCTTTTGACAAGACAATCTTGGAAGATATAAAAGGACCATGATGATATAGACTTTTTGAAGGTCGAAACCTTGAAACAAACGATGCTCAAACGATTGACAATATTCTTGCCTCTTTTTTCTAAAGTCTCTTTCGGTTCACGGGATAAATTTGTTGAAAAAGATAATCTCAAGGGGAAAAATATTAGCCCAAGAATAACTACCCAAGAGGATGGTGAATTGGGTTTTCGAAAACTTTTACAATTATTGAAAATTTTCTAAAGTAAAATGCTTAAGAAGTAAATATGAGAAAAAGATAATATAAGCACAATCAAGCAACAAATAAATAGCGATTAAGTAAAGAGTAAGGAGAAGAAATGCAAACGCTAGTTATAGTGGTTCGGCAAATATGCCTATGTCTATTGTAGCCAAGCTAAACTCATTTGCTTAACCTTTTGCACTATTAGACTGTCTTTTTGACATGATCACTCCTTTGTACAACCAGTGACTTGCTCAACCCAAGGCTCACCACACCTTGTTACAAAGTGGCAATTTTTCTGGAGATTGTCTAACCAAGAATTCCCCAAATTTACAAGGCTTTGGAAACTCAACAATGTAAAAATGTGGTTGTAATTTTGGTACACTCACAAAATATACACTCCAAAACAAAATAAATGAAAAATACAATTGTGGTACGTGTTAGGAGGTGTGAGGAATTCTCAAGATGAATATAAAACAAGTTTAGCTCAAGAGAATGTGTGTAATAAATGCTTGAGAAGAACAATGTAGAATAATGTCAAATTTCACTTGTGTTCCTTCATCATTTATTGCACATTGAATGGATGGGTATTTATAGCTCTCTAGTGCTTAGAAACATCTGAACATTGCTCCTTCATGATTTATTGCACATTGAATGGATGGGTATTTATAGCTCTCTAGTGCTTAAAAACATCTGAACACATCAATTTTGAGTCAAACTAGCCGTTTCAATTAGAGCTCCAACGGTCAAAAAAAAGCTGTTACAGACAGTTCGGCAAGCCAGAAGCTAAGTCCGGTAGGCCAAAGTTTGAGGCACTAAAAATCAAGTTCTCAACGGTCACCGGATCGGCATGCCAGTTCACAGTTTGGCAGGCCGAACTTTGAACCATGGGCAGGCCAAAACTAAACCCTCGGTAGGCCGATAGAACCTCTGTAGGAAGGATTTCAATAACCCTCAAATCGATAGGCCAAAGCAGGGCGTTCGGCAAGCCAAACTTTGAAACTTCGGTAGGCTAAAGATACCTTCGGTAGGCCGCCAAAGTCTCTGTAGACGAGGGGTTAAAAGAACCCAAATCGGTAGGCCAAAGCAGGGCTTTCGGTAGGCCGATCAACTTCGACAGGTCGACCAAGTCTGGTCGGCAAGCTGATCTGCCTTGGGCCAAAATTTGTCTAAGAAACCTGTCAAGAAACCTGTTTTACAAAATACTTCTACAACAATTTAAGTCAAATTATCTCATGCAATTCGAATTCAAAACAATATCAAATACAAGTATGCATGATTAATGCAATGTGAGTGTGTGCTCTTGAGCTTTCTTTAGATCGTTCAATTTGAGAATTGCTCACTTACACTTTTGAACTAAATAAAATCTAAATAAGAACTTGTAATCTTCAAGTTCGTGTGAGTTCTCTTTCAAAAGTCTGCTTCCACAAGCTTTCTTGAACTGCCTTCACTTGATTTCTTGAAATGTAAGTGTAGTGACACTCAAGATGATTATTAGATTAAAATGTATTTTGCACATATAATAAAAATTGTATTTCTTATCATCAAAAGAATATTAAAATAGCTTTGTGAAACCTTGGAGCCAACAATCTCCCCCTTTTTGATGATGACAAAACAATTTTTTATTGTCTTTGAAAAATTTCAGTTGCTCCCCCTTAATATGTGCAGATTTAAAAGATGATAATATGAATACATTTTTTTTTTTTTGGAAAAGCTCCCCCTTAAGGTAATATTCTCCACTTAAAACATTTAACAATGAAATAGAAAAAGAGCTCCCCAAAAAAAAAAAATATTCTTTCTTTAAAACATTCAATTTCATTGCAAATGCTAAGATACCAATGAAAGATCAAGACAAAAATATAAGAATGCAAAGATAAAGAATATCCATAAAAAACCATTATCCTTATATCTCCACAATCAAAAATCATCAAGAACCACCATCCTTATTACTCCACAATCAAAAATGTTCAAATTCTCCCCCTTTTTGACATCAGCAAAAGAAATAAATGCCAAAGAGAACATGAAAGAGCATTAATGGAGTAAATACCAAATTAGTCATCAAAAATTTTAATTGTCATTATCCACAAGCAAAGTGTAGCATCCGGCCCGGGCGTACTCCCTCAAGCCTCCATAAGACCCACCTTGCGAGGCCCTCGGACTTGTGGCTCTTATTGGTAGACCATCCCCGTGCCGCCCACTCATCCGTACTGTCCCCTCTGGGGCCCTCTTGCCCCTTAGGGATTTCTTTCACGTCCCTCGGGTTCGAACCTCAAACCTCTCTTAAGAGGTTCTTATTTCCATCTCGAGAGTAGTACTAGGATGGGTGACCTCCTGGGAAGTCCTCGTGTTGCACCCCCATTTTTTAATTGTGGCGTCCGGCCCGGGCGTACTCCCTCAAGCCTCCATAGGACCCACCTTGCGGAGCCCTCGGACTTATGGCTCTTATTGGTAGACCATCCCCGTGCCG
>CAMOHE010035846.1:0-22224 GCA_946598075.1 Artocarpus hirsutus
ATTCAAATGGCTTGTCGATAAAGGATTTTTATTATCTGTTTTCTGAAACAGTAGATTGAGATGGATTTTATAATAAACTTCATAATAAATATAAATGATTATATCTGGTAAAGAAGAGATTTTGTGAATCAGAGAGATATATATGTATATATATATATATATATATATTTTAGGGCATGATGCTATATCAGAGATCGTGTTGTGTAGTGAACAACCTTGGGGTCAGGTCCCGAAACCCAGCTGGGCCACTATGGTGGTGAGTTATGTATGGTTTGCCCAAGAAAGGAAAAACGGTATTCTTTCTGGTTGATTTATTTGAATTATTTTTGAAAGATTATATTTTATTGAATTTCTTATTTAATTATCTATTTGTTGATGGTTCCAGTTCATTCCTACATGTTTATCTGATTTTAAGAAATTTCTTTTAAAGTTAAATAATTTTCAAATGTAGTCCTACTGAGCCTTTCGCTCACATTTTATCTGTTTTAAAATCTTAACCCTAGGTGGATATCAGCATAGGATTGGAGAAGAGTCCGTCGACCAGACTTACGATCAGTAGAAGTATTTAGTAGGTTAAATTACCATTCAAGGCATGTAAGAATTTAACTTCTCTTTTATTTTGGACTGTGGTTGTATCATAACATTGTCAGTACTATACGTGTGTGCACAATATGTGGGCCAGTGGGACTCATACGCGTTCCACCCCATATTTAATTATTTTAATGTTATTGCTATTTGTTTAATTATTATGATGATTCATTTATTTCTTTAACTTTTCTATTCAAACGATTTTAAAATTATCACCTTTTTATTTATAAATTTCATTCTAAAACCCTATTTTTAACCAAATATTTACTTAATTAATTTAATTAAACCACCACGTCACCTCCCGTACTCCGGGGCGTGACATGAACCTACGTGAAAAGAGTGACATGCCACCCATTCTCCCAATTTCTTGGGTCGTGGAGTTTGATACTAGCAAATTTAAATGGATTAAATGATATAAATGTCTAAATTGAAGATTTTTCTTACGATGAAAAACATAGAAATAAATAATGTTTTATGAAAGGAAATATACCACTAATAAAATCAGGAAAAAAAATATTTTCGTTGAAGATCATGAAAATCTTAGTTAGATTATTTTTCTTAAAGGGGAAGTGACAAGGGAACTATTTTGTGGGAGTGAAATTATGGTAAAGATCTAGAACAATATGCTTACCAAAAAAAAAAAAAAAACAAAAACAAGAAAAAAGAAGAACAAAAGGAAATAGAAGAAGACCAACTATCATTTTCCTAAGTGTTGGCTTCTTCTAGTTGTTCTTAGTCACAACTGAACACCCAAATACTAAACCAGAAGCTAAAGACCACCTAGCCCTTACAACATAGTCAAATTAAGAAATTTGGTAAATTACATTGATAACCCTATGTTTTACTTAAATTACAGTAATATCTCTTGGACGAAAAGTAATCACACTGACACTGATACGTTAAAATTTGAAGTTGTAACTTAAACATTGAAGCACATGAGGGCTTTACACTGTAACAACTTTTTTGCCTTTTACTGTAGCATGTGAGAGTCTTACATTATTTTCTAACTAAAAAGTTGAATCTAACCAACTTTGCTAAACACTTCTATAATGGTTTAATGGTCTTTTTATCAACTTTCATTCAAAAGAAGTACTCGGAATTTTAAGAAATGAAGGAAGAATTATTTTCAAAAAATACGTAAGGTCATATTTTTGTAAATGCACGTGATGCGTATAGACATTCGAGACAGAGGCACCCTTGTAAAGTAAAATCAAATTAAGTGAAGGACTAAAGAGTCCTTTTATCACAGAGATTAACTTTGGATATATAAGAAATATCTTTTTGGAGGCTTTGGAAATTATTTTGGCATAGTTCTAAAATGATTTCTATTTTTCTCTTGAAAGAAATTTCTATTTGACAATTGAGATTCTTATAATACACGTGGAATAAAAACGACATATAGTTTTAATATGAAAAGCGTGATGTCTCTTGACGTTGATTCTATTTTGCAATGTTGTTTGAGGTTTTTTTCCCCTCCATGCGAGATTGATAAAACGACAAGTCGTTGCAAGTCCAGGAAAGCAAAAGACCTGTAAAAGCAACCATTCCAAGAAACCAACTAGGGACTAGGCTTGGAAAACCTCCTAGACAAGGAAACCCATTTCAAAACTATTTAACAACAAGCTTAATCACCAAATGAAAGCTTACCATCATTGCTCACCTTTTATTTTGAACTCAGATTTTTTTCAAAGAAGAAGGAAAAAAACAAAAACAAAAGGAATTTGAACTCTCACATTTCCTTTTGAAAGTAAACTCTCACATTTCTGTTACAACTTTTTCCAATATTCCAATTTAGTTGAGTGATATTTGCCTGTATTACACCAAAGTTTGCTGACTTAAAAGGTGGGCCAGCAGAATCCCATTTCCACTTGGCTCCTGCATGTGGATGGAAAAAACATACCTTTCCCTTCAAAAGAGAATAAAGAATTAAAACCAAATGCATGAAAAAAAGGGAGTTTTTGAATCCGTTGCTTTTTCGATTCCGAAAACTTATGAAATAAGTCACATTGAATTGTATAATATAATTTAACATAATATAAAAGATGACTTTTTGCCAACCAAATTCAAAGGTGTAATTTAATGGAGAAAAGATAAACAAAAGGGAACTAAAAGTGGAAACAACTTGTGTTAAGGGTTATGTGATTTTAAGTCTATTTGTGTGTGTGTGTTGGCAATAAGGAAAGAGAAGGGAAAAATCCTTTGCTTCTCTTTGAAACAGGATGCAAGGCATTTTTGCTTTGCTTCCCTCTCCTGTTCATGACCCAAAAACCCATATAACCAATTCCAAGTTTTCAATTCCCATGGTTATGCTTTTCCTCAGAACCAAACACTTTTTAGCAGGGAATTCACAGGAAAAAAATTCTGCAGCAAATGTCATCTTGATAATGGACAATTTAGTCCTTAAACAGAAGAGGTACAATTAAATTTTGAACCCCAATTTAGTAATTGATAACTGGTAAAAGAAATGAGAAACCATGACTATCTAAATGGAATATGGCATCCTCATTGATTTTTTTTTCTCTCTCAAGGCATCTTGAAAAACTTATATAATATACTACTATATCATCTTTTGTCTTTCAAACAATATAGTTTGTTTCTTCTCCTGATTTCCCTTTCTATATATATATATATATATTTGATGAATAATTTTCTACATCTATTTCAGAGTGAAATTTTCTGGCTCAAGAAGGGACAAGCAAGAAGAAGAATCAGAGGGCATTGGAGAAAGGAGAGAATCACCTTCACCTCGGCTAACTGAGCTTCTCAAAGAAGGTAACATATTAAATACAATCATTATTGCTTGTCATGAAAAATCAAGAGTCCCAATAATAGAAATTAATTATTGAGTCACCAGATGACTAGAGTGAAAAAAAAATCTTACCATGGTTTGCCATGGAGAAAAACAAAAGTTTGATTAGTACTTGTCATGACGAAAACTTTTTTGCAGAGAACAAAGTGCAAAGGCCTTATTTTTCAAGCCAAATGAGTCAGGACTATGATGCAAGAGAGATCGATTTTGCTACTGCGGTTGCAGCAGCTGCATTCGCGGTTCACTTGCTTGACCAAGCAGGGCTGCAACATCAGAGAAGGAAGCAGGAAGATACAGAGATCTCAAGGAGCAAGGTTAAGAGCAGGAAGGACGAGATCACATCAGAAGTTCCAACTTCAAGTAGAGCCACCAGACTATTCTCAAACAAGGAAGCAAAAGGTGCTGGTACCTTTTTTTTATGATTTGTGTTGAAGTTTTCCTTTTCCTTTTCTCAACACGTTGCTAAGAATTTGTATGTCACGCTTAATATAGGCGAAGTTTGGATGAAAAGGTCAGTTGGGGGAGAAGATAATGAATCTGCGAGGTCTTCTCCTGCCAAGCAGCCAAGTCGTGCATTGTCGGCAAGACAAGGAACATCACGGGAACGCAATGGCGTCGAAAGCAAAGCTGATGCTTGGGAGAAAGCTCAAATGAAAAAAGTTCAAAGCAGGTAAAAAAAAAAAAAAAAAGACTAATCTGTTTGAGCCAATCACTTGAGTGAAAAAGCTTCCTTAAGATTCTGTTGTGGTGTAAGTTCAGGTATGAGAAGACAAAATCTGCGATACTCGCTTGGGAGAAAGAGAAAAAGATGCATGCCAAGGTTAAGATGGACAAGAGAAAGGTTCTTCTTTTAACAGTAGTTGTTTTATTTTGATGGTTAAGATCTTGAATCATGAAAAATGAACATGAAAAAAAAAGTTTTTTCATCTTGGTATTACAGAAATTGTTGGAGCAGAGAAGGGGACAAAGCATGCAGCGCTACCAAATCAAGGTAGCAAGGATAGAGCAGATAGCTGGAGGAGCAAGGGCACAATTGGAAGAAAAAAGAAGAAATGAAGAGTTGGAAGTGAAGGACAAGGCAAAGAAGATAAGATCAGGAGGAAATGTTCCTGTCAAATGTTTCTGCTTCACTTGTTGATATATAGGAAGTGCAAGTCCATGACTCATGAAACTTTTCTTTTGCTGCAATGACTCAAAGAAGTAGCAATTTAACTGTTTAAATTTTAGTTAGAAAATGGATGTCTTTTACCAAAAATTTATGTCGTATTAATAATTACTGTCATTGATGGACAATTACTTGATTCACTTAGTGGTGGTTCTATTTACACTTCTCACTTGACTATTTGCAAACCCTTTTAAATTAAATGTTCTTATTAGACAAAATCCTTGTATAAAATGACTATTATGATAGGCTTATTTCTGTAATTAATTTTTTCAAAAAAGATACGAACTAAGGGTTAGTTTTTTTTTTTTTTTTTTCTCTCTCTCTACACACACCCACAAGTTATAAAAAAACACTTGTTGCACATCTATTCGCAATCGTCTTTTCTAACTACCGATGAAGTTTGATTCTCTTCGGAGATAGGAGAAGATTTTTCCTTATTAATATATATTATATATCATAATACAATTCATAACATTTTCTTCAATAGCAAAGAAGAAAAAAAAAGGAATCAAGCCACATGAATCGATAACATTGTTACAAATTGGATGCCATAATTTTATCGAGAGCAAAAAACGTGCGAAGAAAATGAGCCAAAAAAAACATCAATTTATAGTAATTTATCTTTAATGTGAAAGTTACGTTTATTTTTCAACTGTCGCATAAAACTGACTATGATGAAGTTTATAGAAGAAAATCTCACACCACTTACAACTCTGTTTTCTCTAACCTTTTCAATAATCCTAATTCAGCGCCTCACTTTATATATTTGAAAACTAAGATAACTGGATTTTACAAATATGAAATCTATTATCCTTAATTAAATTTTGGTTGAGCCTTTTTTTAAGGGTTTTTCTCCTACTGTCTTGTATTTTATAAATTCCTAATGTTATGGGAATATAGGGTGAATTTTCTGATAGAAAATTGAGTGTGAGGCTTAGAAACATCTTTTGAATGTGACAGAAACACAAGAGTGATTGAGTGATTTCTTTGTATTGAATTTCTTCAACTGTTTAGTAAAATCTGCGAGGGTAGAAACAAGGCAAAACCAAATTGGTGAACCTGTATAAAAATCCTTGGTGTGATTTTGCTTTTATTTTTTGTTCATTATTTTTCGTTCTCTATTAACTTGCTTGGTTCGTATCAAATTTCCCCAACTGGTACCAAAGCTTGGTTACTGATTGAGAGAACGATGGTCGAGAATGTAGGAACCCCGCTTGGAGTTGTGAAATTTTATAGTACTGATTTCTCATTCTGGAAAATGCAGATAGAAGACTATCTGTATAATAAAAAGCTTCACTTGCCTCTTCTCGGTAATAAACGAAAAGAAATGAAGAATAAGGAATAGCACATTCTTGGCAAACATGTATTGGGATTGGTGTGGTTGATATTGTCAAAAGATGTTGGTCATACTGTAAAAACGGAGAAGACTACCGTGGGATTCACGTAGGTATTATCTGATATATATGAAAACCATTTGCTGATAAGAAAATTCATCTTATGAAAAAACTGTTTAGTTTAAAGATGTTTGAAAATACCTCAGTGGCGAAGTACATAAATGAATTTAGCATGGTTGTCAATCAATTAGCATCAGTTAAAATCAACTTTGGTAATAAGGTCCATGCTCTAATTCTCTTAGCGTTTTTACCAAACAGTTGGGAGCATATGAGAGTTGCAGTTAGTAACTCTATATGGAGTGGAAAGATAAAGTATCATGACGTTAGGGATCAAATTACGGTTAAAGAAGTTCACAGAAAAGATTTAGGAGAAACATCAAATGCTTCTAGTTCTTTCGGTTTTGCTTTAAGTGTTGAGAGAGGCAGAATGTCTGAAAAGGGTTCCAACAAGAATGGTAAAGGAAAGTAGAAGAGTGACAAAAGCAAGTCTAGGTTCAGAAGAAATTTGGAATGCTAGAACTGTGACAAAATTGGGCATTTTGAAGGACTGCAGAGTACCAAAGAAAAACGATGACAAGGTAAAACGCTTATATAGTGACAAATAATGAACAGGATGCTTTATTCCTGTCGGTTGATAGTCCGGTTGACTCATGTGTACTAGATTCAAGAGCTTCGTTTCACACTACAATACATCGTGAGGTAATGATGAACTATGTTGTTGAAAATCATGATAAGGTTTATCTCGCTGATGGTGAACCTTTGGATATTGTGGGTATTGGTGACATCAATTTGAAGATGTCAAATGTCTTAGTTTGGAGGATTCATAAGGTAAGACACGTGCCAAAACTGACGAGAAACTTGATTTCAGTGAAAAAATTAGATAATGAGGGCCACAATGTGACATTTAATGGTGGCTCTGAGAAAGTCACTAAGGGAGCCATAGTTGTTACTTGGGGGAATAAAACTAGAACGTTGTACATCACTTCTAGTTGTAGACACATAGTTGCACTTGCTAGTTCTGCTGCAAGCTCCGATTTATGGCACTGTAGGCTTGGACACATGAACGATAAGGGGATGACTTCATACCAATGGAAAGCTATTAGGGTTGAAGTCAATATGTCATAATTTGTATAAGGGATATGTCTTTGGGAAGCAGAAAAAAGTGAGCTTCATCAAGACAGGAAAAGAACCAAAGGCCACAAAGTTGAAGTTGGTTCATGCATACATGTGGGGGCCTTCAATAGTTACTTTGCTTGGTGTTTTCCAATTACTACGTGACTTTTATTGACAACTCAAGTAGGAAGATATAGGCTTAATTTCTCAAAAATAAATACGACGTGTTTGATCCTTTTAACAAGTGGAAAGCATTGGTTAAGAACGGGACAGATTTGAAGGTGAAGTACTTGAAGTTAGATAATGGTGTTGAGTATGTGGATGATGACTTCAAGTGGTATTTATTGAGAATGGGATCAAGATGGAGAGAACCATTTCAGGAAGGCGTCAACAGAATGATGTGGTAGAGAGGATTAGTAGGACTCTGAACGAGTGTGCAAGGAATATGAGATTACATGCAGGGTTGCCTAAGATGTTTTGGGCAGAGGAGATTGACACTGTGATCTACTTGATCAACAGAGGTCCTTCCACACCGCTCAGCTATAAGATACCGAAGGTAGTTTGAAGTGGCAAAAAGGTAGACCTTTCTTTCTTGAAAGTGTGGTTGCCTATCTTACATTCACATTGATGCTTCTGTTAGGAGCAAACTTGATACAAAATCTAATCATTGCTTTTCTGTTCACTATGGTGATGTCAAGTTTGGTTATCGTTTCTAGGATGACCAAGATGTTGGAAAACAATATGTAGTGGAATTTAAAAATTTTTTGAATCAAAGTCTTTTCCAAATAACAAGTTTGACATGCTAAGTACATAAATTAATAAAAGATCTTACGTACCTCTTTAGTAGACCAAAAACTGTAGAAATTACAATTAAAGAAGAACATCTCGAAAGAGCCTCAATTAACTGGTCTTCCTTGCTATTCTCTTTCATAAATTGAAATGCGGGTTGTTGCATGTCATGTAGTTTTTATCCGGTGACCTCTCCTTCCAACTACTTGAAAAAACCAAGAGCTCAAGTTCTAGATATTGTATAATAGCTCTCTAGAGTTTTAGAGTTTTTCTCACTAATTACACTCTATACTTCTTAAATGATCTAAGAAACAATGAAAATAGTTCCTTTTATATAGTTGTCAGATTTAGGGTTAGTCCTTATCAGATTCAGCTTCAAAATTCGAGTTTGGATCAATTTCTTAGTAAAAACACGTGAATGTGTTTGCTGATTTTTCAGGCGCGGTCGACCTCGCCTTTGTAACGTTGTCAACTGCAGTGTCGCGGCCTAGCAGCCAGACTCAAATTCGAACTCCTTAGACTTATTTGATTCATCCAATTTGAACCAATTGGATAAATCCTATCTTATTTGACTTGGGTATCATTTATAGAGCCTTAATTTTAATGCAAATAACTTAATAGAGAAGTTATTTGATTAAAATAGTTATATGCAGATAAACCCATGTCAAATAAAATGCTATACAAATAATTTAACATGTTTTTCTTGAATTAACTAATGTGAATTAATTCAACCAATAAACCAATATGAATTATTAAATTCAATTTATCAAATTTCAGCCAATCCAATAATTAACATAAGTCACCAATATTAGAAAAAATATGCCACATAAATTATTATGAGCTAGCAAAAAAAACCTGATAGACATATATAGATCAAGCTCTTATAATTATAAGATAACATATTCCAAGTGTGTATATATATATATTTATATTATACATACATTATTATGAGTAGTAAAAAGAACCTGATGGACATATATAGATCAAGCTCTTATAATTATAAAATAACGTATCTCATATACACATAGATATTATAATTGTCAATTATAACGCTATTCTACTAAAAGCTTATAGCTGCACCCTCGAATTATATAAAATTACGAAGCTTTAATAAGTTAATCATGCATGACGTATCATAATGTCGATATTCATAATCGTCCATGCCATATCATTAAAAGGATTTCGCCAAACAAAGAAAGGAACAAATAACTTACTTTGATCTCAAATCTGAAGGGAGTCTTCAATTGAACAAAGCTAAGGACCGGCGGAGGTAAATTCCTCTGTGAACGAAATTTCAACCCAGAACTGATGGAAGAAACCCAAAATACAGAGGACGCGAAGGGAAAATATACAAGGGAAAGAGAGGTTTTACAATTGTGGGAGGCCAGAAGGGAACAAGAACGAACAAGGTTGAAAAAAGAAAAAAAAAAAGTAAAGGGAACGAAACTACAGTGACGAAACCTTTGGGTAGAGAAAAGCATCATTAGCCCTTAACCTTAAACTATATTGCATTTACATTCTCAAGCTATTCTTTGTCACAGTTAGATTCTGAATTAACGACATTTTGTTTAGCAATTGGATCCTTTGGGCTGTTTTGGTCCCTTGTTATCATTATTCTTTAAGATATTTGAACCTTTTTTTTTTTTTTTAGCATCTCAATATGGTGCTAAATTTATGGTTAATATCAAATTTAACATTTGAGGGTAAAAGGCACCCTTTAATACAATACCAATTTTAATACTAAATTTTCTCTATGTTAAACTTTGTAATGATTCTTATTCGTTGATAAATTGACTTTTTTATATTAATAATAACAACATTCTTTCTTTTAATTATATTAATAGTAAAGTTTACTTTTAAAAGTTTTAAGATTTAATAATTATAAGAAAAAACAAGCATTACACTTTTAAATAGTATTATATATTAGAGCATAAAATAAAATAACCTATTAAGTAAGTTATTTTTACACTTTTTGATGACAAGTGTACTATTAAAATTGTTATTTATATTGAAGATGGTCCATGTTTGCTTTAGTCCCAGTTGAGTGTTTCTTTCCAAGTTTTAAGTCCCAAGAGATAGTTTTTTTTTTTTTTTTTGGTATATTTGATTTAGAATCTGTATTTGTATCTAGAAAAAAAAAAAAAATCTACATCTTGCTTTTAAGTGGGCGTATTTTTATGGAATCATGTTTAACCCATTACCAGCTTTAGATTCCACAGCCAGCTTTATAGAAGTCAACTTTGCACATCCTAACAAATCCTGCAGAACAACAATTATGGATTATAATAACAAAAGGGCACGTATGTAAGTGTGCTTTTTGGGCGTGTGTGAGCAAGGACGAAAACTTCCACAAAATTTTCAAAATTTCAATTTTGAGATGTTGATGTATCTTTTTACTGAAATATCAATTTTTATAATATTAAAAAAATATTAAAAATATTAGTAAATATCAATAAAAATATCGATATTGAAAAATCTACAGTATATTTTATACAAAATTTCTATATATATCGTAGAAATTTTGACTAAATTTCAATACTGTTTGAAATTGTAAAATTTAATAGATTTTTTGTTTTAAATAATATACCAGTATTTTGTACATTCAATGAAAGAATACTAACATCGGATGAAGATAATATTTCTATGTGTTTACAACCAATGAATTTGAAATCCAATTATTGCAGCTCCTTGAATGAGACTTCTCATACTTATTATCCATATAATCAGGACTTTGATAACTATGATGGTTATAGAATTTTTAAATATCCTTATTCAAGCATATCACCACTATCTTAGGCAAACCACTGAGAGAATTCGCGGTATTCCATTCGTGGAAATACAGTAGGAAAGTCAACAAATCTACATGTAGCATATTCACAACTATATTAAGCACTACTTCAATAAGATGTCATAAAACCAATATTATTTAATTCAAGATGAAATACCAATCATGATTGAGCTTCAAAGAACTTTCTTTTGGTATTATCAAATCTAACACGCATCAAGTTTATAATATAAATCATGTTTATTTATGTTTCTCTTTAATGATTACTGTATCTTAAAGTATTGGAAATATATTTAATACAAAATTTTCGTTGTCTCGTAATTTTTGTTAAATTTTTACCGATATTGAGATTTTCTCTGAAATTTTGATAAAATAAAAGTATCAATATTTTCACTGATAGCAATATCTTCATCATTATGTGCTAGTGCCTTTTTTTTTTCCCTTTTTTTTTCATTTTTCAAGTCAGTGTTGTTTTCTTTTATTATTGGTGTTGCTATTGTTTTACTGTCATAATGTGACGACCCACATTTTCGGGTAGTTACTTAACTTTCTTAAAATCATTCTTAAACATTAATCTTACTTACTTAGTAAGAAAAATACTAAATTAAATTTTTTTTTTAACTTTAAACATTCTTTAAAATATACTGAAAAACTGTCGCGATCTCTGTCGCTATTCAAGTTGAGATATTGCTCAACTCTTGCCTTTAAAACTATTTCAAAATGTTTCTCAAAACTTAACAAGGAACATTTATTAAATCATAGCTTAAAACTTCACTTTATAATTTTATAACACATTTAGTACAATGTATCTTAAAACTTTTGAAAAAAATTCTTAAAACTCTTATTTTCTTAAAACTTCGAAAACACTATATTAAATAGTGGAAAAACTTTTCTCTGTGTAGCGGAAGCAACTGTGGTGGTATCCATACCCAAATCCTAGCATCCGTCATTCGCAGCACCCAACTCTTCTAACGGGTCCTACTGGTCACCCATAAACTATCTACAGCATGAAGAAACTTTTAATCAGCTTTTGCTCAGTAAGTTCAAACATATTCTCACAAATCATTTTAAACATGCTTTAAAACTTTTCTCATGAAAACCTTTTGCTTAAAATATTATACATAAATGTTGTTCATAAACATTTTTCATAAAACATTTCTAAAACGTTTTTCATAGGCGTTTTCATAAAGCAATTCTGTAACGTTTTTCATAAACGCTTTTAATAAAATATTTAACATAAAACAATTCTCAAATTGCTCTTCATAAACGTCATTTATGTTTTTATAAACACTTAATATAAAACATTACTCAGAATGTTTTCCATAATATATAAATGTTTCACAACAAGGAAATAAGAAAAATCAAAATGCATGTTTTCATTTATGCTCAATTATGAACTTTCGATTATGAGCGTCTTATGATCATTCTTTTCTTACTTTAACTTTCTATCTTCGTTCTTTAACTTTCCTTATCTTACTTTAACTTTCTATCCTTGTTCCTTAACTTTTTTTATTTTAATTTAGTGTTCATACCAACATCATCGATTATGAGATTATAAACATGATGCTTCTCTTGTGAAAGACTTAAGCCTATCGATCACTGAGGTCATGTACCTCATATCTAGGAGGTTAAACTTTAACTTCACTTGTATACCTCACATCAAGGAGATTGGTACGAAACTTTCTTTTTATTTTCTTTGCTTTACATTCTTTTTAACGTTCACAAACATAACAAATACTAACACATCATATGCAAACACCTTTGCAAATCATATCTTATACCCTAAAACCTATTGCATAACAAATGCAACTTATTGCATAACAAATACAACATAAAACGCAAACACATTTTACAAATCATAACTGTTATTCTAAAACTTATTGCATGACAAATGCAACTTATTACATAATAAATGTATCATAAAACTTATAACTTAAACTATAAAACATTATGCATTATCAAAATACAAAACATACTTTAAATATTTTGAAAATCATAACTTGAACCTTCAAAAACATTATGCATATCAATATGCAAATAGACTTTAAACATAACAATTGCAAATCTTTTCTCGAACTTTAAAACTTTTTGCATAATAAATACAAACATACTTTAAAAGAAACTTGCATAGTAATTATAAACTCATTTATAAACATATACATAAATATTTAAAAATATTTACTTCATGCTATAGGTGAAGTTTGAAACTTACCCGGACTATGCTCTAGCATTCTCTATTCTGTTTCTTTTCTTTTCATTAGTCGGCCTCTGTGTTTTGATCATACGACACCCGACTAATTAGTTAACTTTCTTTTTATCAATCTACTCGATTGATAATAAAACGTAAACATTAACAATTCTTTTCTTTTAATTTGACTTGTATACTATTCATTTACCCTTGTCTTTACTTAACCTTATAAACCATCGGATTACCTTTCCTTCACTTAGTCTTGTAACCCACTGGAGTTACTTTTCCTTTACTTAAACATCCCTTCTTAAATTTCCCGTCTCATTGGTGATTTCATTATTTAACATATTACAGAATATTTTTCGTCTAAGAACGTTATGTTAAATCAGAGTGTTCGACTCCGTTCTAACCGTTTCCTTAATAAAGACGATTTTACCCTTGGCAGGTTTTTCGTCAATTTCATAACTCTATAAAACCCATTGCTTAACTTTACCATTCTATTATCTACATATTACGAAAAAAATTACCGTTAAGGAACGTTTTTCGACATCAGGTATTTCGGGTTTGTTTTGGCCATTTCTACAAAATGATCATTTTGCCCTTAACGTTTTTCTTTCATTCCTTGCCTAAACGTTGAATCTTTTAAAACTTAGCATCTATAATACTTACTGCCTACAACAGTATAGGAAACCAACGTTCTCTAGTGAAAACCCAATTTTCACAAGTTTTGGCCCAAAATACAAAAAAATTTACATTTTTATCCCTGGGACCAAAAATAACCTTTTTAAACCATTAGTCTCCATTTTTCATGAGGAACATTTTTGCTCAAAGTACCATATTCAAAATCCTTTGGAAAAATGATATTTTTGCCCTTTAAAAATTTTTTCAATTTTAACAAATATTTGTAAAATTAAAATCTCACCCATGGTTGAGATTTTTGACGAACTGTTCATAATATCTAACAGTTTCGTTAAGATCTACAACTTTTATGTTTTTAGCTTTTTCAAAATTCCCATTGTACATGGGTGTTTTTGGGCATTTTTCAATTCCACCGAGAAGAAACTTTTTCTTTCAATTTAGTCCTTGAGGCATTTTTGTAAAAATCTATTTTTAATTAGCATCTCTACCCTTGCAAGGGCAGTTCCAACTCTTGTTTCAATCATTTTCATGCCAAATCATCATTTTTGCAAAATTAGTACTAAAATTACAAAAACGGTACTTTTTGCAAAAACTAACATTTTCAACAATCCAACCCTAAATTTCACAACATCAACATACCATAAATCATATTTCTATGGGATTTAATCAAAGCTTTGCTTGAAAACCCACATGATTTTTGAAATAACAAAAATCAAACAAAATCACTAAACTTTAAATTTAAAGAATCAAATCTTACCCAAATAACGCTTTGTGCTTCTAGCCCTCCAAGAGCTCCTTTAAAACCTTTTCCTAAGCATTTCTCACCCAAAAATGTTTTGAATTAACTTTCCTTCCTTAACCTAAGAAAAACCATAAGAAACCTTGAAAAAAGTTAAGGTTTTTACCTTAAAACATGATAAAATCCTTTGAACTTTGCCTCTTAAACTCAATTGGGGCTATTTTTGCTAAGCTGTGAAGTTGAAAATTCTTGGAGAAGTTCATCAATGGTGGCCGTGGGTTTTGGAGAAGGAACAAGAAAAATTTTGGCTAAACTTGCATTAAATGCATGCTTATCCTTATGGGTGACTCACAAAGTAATCCATTGGGTTACTAGGAGTCTCAATGGGATTGGGCCACCTTTCATGGCATGGTAGCCCAATAAAATTCAATTGGGTGTCCACTTGGTGGGCTCCAAAAATTTACACTGTGTAATTTTTCACCATACAGTATTTTTCTTATACTGCCGTGGTAAAATTAGTGCAAAAACATATTCCTAGACTGTATAAAATATTTTACTTGCCTCTGGTTTATTTTTTGGAGGCCAAACTTAACATTTCTTATTCATGTATATTCTTTAAACAGTATTATTTCTATACTGCTTTAATTTAAACAACCCAATTTCTATTTAAACAGTCTAATTCTTACACTGCATTACTCTAATACTGTAGAATTTTTCATGTTATTATACAGTATTTTTTTTCCTTAAATTGTATTTTCATCTTATATAATTCTTAATTTATTGTATTTTTAATGTAGTAAAAATGCTTAGGTGTTGCACATAAAATGATAATAATAACATCTTTCATCCTTTCTCCTTTCAATATCGTTCTTCATGTCTGATGTCGTTTAACGGTGTAGATAATGTTTTTCTTTCGAATAGTTATTGGTGTCGCTTTTCTTTATAAGCTGTTTATGTACATTTATTGTCGTTTGCTGCACCATGCCATGGGATGGACGTTGCATAAAATTTGAAGACTTGGAAACAAATTCAGATGGACCACAATATACTACTTGCAGAAAAAGTTCCAAATTTGACAAAGAAACAAACTGCTTCTAACCTCCAATACTAAAGTAATCAAATTTTGAAAGTTTATGCAAGACATACACACCGTACATGAATACTAAGGCTGTGTTTGGTAGAAAGGAAAGAAAGTTATAGAACCTCGATCAAGAAAGGACCTTTATCTTCTTGTATTTGATATGAATTTCCTTTGTATTGAGAGGGATTAAAATTGGAGTTTCTTAAAAGGATTTGGAATCCGTCACCTACTTTCTTTGTTCTCTCTTCTACTAAACAATCATGCGTCCCAAAATCCTTTAACTACTCTCCTCACCCATGTCTTTACCTCCACTTTTCGCCCACCAAACTAGCTCTTAGTTACGACGGTTCGCTTTGGACCCCATTTCGTGAGCTTTTATATGTTTCCTCCGGACATCTTGCCTGCATACAGGGCAAATACCTTGTCTGATGAGCCACTGGTCCACACATCTCAAGTGAAAAGTGTGATGACACGGGCAAACTCCTTGCAATCTCTCCTACTTCAAGATCCTGAAAAGAAAAAAAGGCCTAATATTAGATCAAGTTAATCCACAGATAATCGATACTTGAACTATGGAAACTTTCTCGATGTTGCAAATTTTGTAATATGCACAAGTTGCATTATTAATAAAGCATTTCTCTCCTCTTTTTTTTTCTCTCAAAATTCCAAAATGTACATTAATGACATGTTCTTGTTCATACAAATCACGACATCCACAAATCACTTTGTATAAATGAAATATTGAAAGTCTTCCCAGAAAAGGATTAAGACCTGCAAACATATTGCACAGCAGATACTCTGAGCTGTCCAAGTTTCCTCCGATATCTCATGACAAGGCAATCTCTTCAGCAAATACCTTGACAGCCCTCTCGATGCAACTCTCTCGTTGGCATCGTGAATCTCATCGTAATTAATATCAGCGAAATTACCCTGCTTGTTCCGAGACAAAAATAGGCCACAAAAAAATATTAGACTTCAAGTTGCCAAAGGTATTCATTTTTCTGTACAGAGATGTCTCGTCTTTAACTCATGACCAAAGTGGCAAGACAATTGCAAAAAATGCTTTACGAGTGCAAAAAAGGAAGTCCATCTGTTTGCTACCAACCATAGTGCAAATGTCACATGTGAATGCAAAACAAATGGTTATGATTTTTAAATAATGGGAAAGAAAAAAAAACAAAAACAAAAACAAAAACAAAAAACAACACCTGCCAACGGCTACTAGTTCCCATCGCTGGGGTAAAGTGCTCTTCCATAAATCTTCCACGAAGAACTTCTTCTATAAAATCAGCCTGAACAGAATATAGACTGTTGGTTTACAAATAAAACAGAATAATAAAGGACCCCTATTATATGGCACTTAAAAGATGTCTGTGGAAAGATTATGCCATGAATGGGTAAACAACGAAAATAGAACTCCCACAGGAGCTGAGCAAAACACGATATCCACTATCTAGCTAGCCAAGTTTGACCAAGTTAGGATGAAAGTGGATCAACCTAAGTTTTGGCAGGACAGAAATCATGAATTAACATGCAAACAGGTCATGGAAAGCAGGAAAGAGATAGACCATGATGTTGGGGAATTAGGCGTCTTCTAATTTCAAGGATCGCAAGAATGAAAATTGCAGAAAAGAGATAGGAGAAAAGAAGAAAAGAAAGACTCCAAATTTTTATACAGGTTCGTCTAAATTTGAGACTACGTCTTGTTTTTGCCGCTTGTAGATTCCACTATGATGAAGAAGATTACAGATTACAAGAGAAGTTTCTCACACACTCTAAAATTGTGTTTACTAAAACTTTCTTCTACCTAGTACCCTGTGGGAATTTTTCTCTCAACAATGGAGCTCTCAAAAATATGCCTTTAACAAAAAAATGCCACTCTCAAAGTCACACACATACCAACCCTAGCCTCCTTATGTCTATTTGTACCCAAAGGAAGGGAAAAATAACAACTAATGAGAAACCCTAATTGTTTCTCCTTTTTGGGTTCAAAAAACCCTTAAAAAATCACACAATATCAAGCCTCGGCACCGCAGCGCTCAAAACAAGCGCTGCGGCACTCCCTTGTGGTGCTGTGGCTGCACTCAACGCCCAATGCCTAGGCGCCCTTCATCTAGCGCCTAAGCGCCCAACGCCCAGCGCCTAGGCGCCCTTTAACCAGCACTATGGCGCCATTCAACTAGCGCCGTGGTGCTAGCGGCACTGCCTTTCCGTCTAACAGGTGCTACGGAACCCAATTCTAACAGTACGGCGCTCCGAATCTGCCTTTTCTTCTTTTTTTCTCTTCTTTCTCCTTTACTAGATTGATTTGGCTCCATTATTCAACACATGATGCCTGAAAAACTAACCACAGCCGACGAGCTTCGTGCGGCAGATTGATCCAAACACAACAAAGCACGGGAAGCCTCAAAAATCTCCAAAGAGATTACAGCCCCAACAATCGCACCAAGTCCAGCTCCACGGGCACCACCACTATCAGAAGCCTTACCAGCTAAAGCGCCAGCAATAGCTCCTGCGAAACATGCAACTGAAAAAGAACAACACAGAGATTAATTACAGGCACAAAGGAAACCATGGGCAAAAATAATTATGACAATTCCTCGCTACCAATATTTTCTAGAAACTAGTTTTGTACACAATTGTATGCAACAATTTGATACCGCATTAGTAGAGTAGTTCAGTTTAAAACAATCTTGGATCTGCGACAGCATACAAGACGCAAAAGCTTATTGCCTAATAAGTTGTGTACAATTCCTCGATACAATACGAAAAAGAAGAAAATCCCCCATAGAATATAACATTTTTTATGTCATAATGGAGAAACAAAAAACCAGTATCTTCTGAAAAAGTAGCGCCAAGATTGAATCCCAACATTTTATACCAAATCATGTAGGTTGAGTTGTCATCTTTATGCCAATCCTCTTACGCGTCTATCAATAAAAGAACCTAAGTCTTTGTTTCGCATCACGGTACAAACAGTATAAAGCAGCGTATAAGGCAAAAAAAAATTGCTTAAAAAAAAAGAGTCTCACATGTTACAGATTTCAAACTAATATTTTTTTTCCAACGGCTTCCCTAAACACCCTTTAATTAGATAATAAGTTCTTTAGATCAGATTACCAGCTAAACGAGAGTTCTTTCAATCAGATAACCAAAATTTTGTCACTCAACAGTGATTAACATTTCGCACCAAAATTTCGGGCTAAAATTTCAAAAATTAATACAAAAAGAACAAAATACAATTACCACAAGCAAAGAGAAGAAGCAGAGCCCAAGTGATCCCGGAGACAAAAAGGAGCGGAATACGCTGAAGAAAGCCGCCATTGTCCAAGCTTCCAGTCTCCATAACCGCCCCCAACAATCTGCTACTTTCCATAAATTTGTAAACAAATACTATAATAGTAAGTAAGATTGAAAACCCTAGCTCATAATTTGAATTGGGATCGAACGAAATTGACTAGAAATAAGCAGAGAACAAGAATTGGGTAAAGATTTTGGAAATCACAGGGGTTTGTTATGGGTAATCAAGAGAGACACGGAAAGATACGTAGTTTTTTTGGACGAATACATGTGAAAATAATGGCAGGTCAATTACAAGTCAATTGAGTATGTGGGGTCTTATTTTATTTTTGATGAATTATGGAGTTTAAGGTTCTTGTTATTCAATTATTGTACTATCTGCAGGCAAGGCACACAGTTTAACATCATCGCATCTTGCATACAATCTAACGACTTGTTACTCTCTTCTGAGTTTTATTTTATTTTATTTTCCGACTCACATTAATGAACAACAAATAAACAATCATGATTCGAAAAGGTACTCCGTCTTGATACTAGAAATTACCCTTACCGGTAGTAAATAAATTTAAATTAGTAATTTGATTTAAATAATGTGATTTAAATTAAAATTTAAGTTAATGATTTAAATTGTTATTTGAATTAATATTTAGATATATATTTAAATTTTAATATAAGTATACAATAAAATTGAAATTGGTGTTTGGAGAAGTAATAAATTTTTTTTTTTGATTTATCAACAAATTTAATAAAATATTAATATTAATAATTTTTAAAAATATGCAATATGAATTTTAATTTATTCCTCTATTTACTAGAAAGACAATAAAAAAAGAATAATCTCATTTGAATATCAAATGAAGGAGTTGTGATTTTTTAGAATTTTAGCTTTTACTGTAACAGAATTATCATAATATTAAAAGTTTATGGGGAGTCAGAACTGGATTCTTGATACTCAAAAGATTCAGATTTTGAAAAAAACAAACACGTATCCAAAAGATTCTTAATACTTGAATCTAAATTTGAGTCTATTGAGTCCAAAAAATACTCTAACCAAACGCACTCGTAATATAGCCTATCTGCTACCCATGATTTTTCTCACCATAACATTGAAAAATCCCCACAAAAAAATTAAAAATGTGACAATCAGTATTTACTAGAATACTAAAAACAAATTCACCAAGAAAGGAAAAGAAAAAAGCAATATAGACTAATAAGGTGTTTAGTAATATCAGTTGAAACTATAATTATGGTTATCAAATAGTATAAAATTATTATATGCTATAGTGTTTTAAACTCAAATTATAGTTTTAGCTACATTTTTCAAACAATTTATAAGAGACAACAGAGAGCAAAGCACCGTTAAGGTGGAGATCCTATCATGACAATCCCACCTCGCATGAAATGGTGGCCAAGAGACTGTGATATGTTTCTCACGGTATTAAAAGTAAGAAGTCACAATTAAATGATGACAAAAAAAAAAAAAAAAAAGCATTTTTTTATGTATTTTTAATTAGCGCCTACCGCCGAGACGCTAGAATTTTGAACTCATGACATTGGAATTTCGTGTAATATGCACTTAAAATAGTGGACACATGGCACTGGGGAGGTTTCACATTGGCTCTGCAGCGTCTAGTGGTTAGCGTCATGGCGCTACCTTGTCTAGCATGGTGCACTGCACGCAACGCTTGCTCTAAAAGAGCTGGTTTTATATTAATGTGATTTTTAATTGTTTTGAATGATTGTATGCTTTCATACAAAATTGAAGGCCTATTATCAACATATATATATTTGTTGTAATAGTTATGTTATCTCATGAAAGGATACTATTACTTGAAATTTGCATGAGTTGTAAAAATTTTGTCCGTTGATAAAAAGACACCCATGTATTTTAATCAATGCTTTAAATTTAATATGTTGTTCTAGAACACCATATTATCGCTAGGGTCAAAGTTTGTTGTATCTTATGATAATTTGTCGTAAAAATCTGCTAGCAAAGTTGCGTAATGAGGGCAAATAAAACCTTAGAAAAGTATTTTTATACGTCTCAAACCTAATCTTTGTTTCAAATTTTCTTACTTTTATTTTCATATTTCTATCCACATTTTTCAATAAAAAGAGCCGATGCTCGGCATGATCTTCTTGGATATCGCAATTAAGATATTGTAAGGAGCAGCGGAAGATTTGCAACCGTAGGGAGCTATGCAACAATGCTTCTTTTTGTTATCTTGGTGCCTTCCCGGTTTCTCTTAGGGTTTTTTCTTGTTTGGAGGGTTATTTATTTACTTAAAGGATGATGTTATAAATTCATCACTTAATTTGACCATATTTCTACTAAATTAAGCGTTCATGGTCGAAAATAATAAAATTAAAAGATTGAAAGTCAATTTGTCACGCAGCAATAAGGGTGGACTATCTAAGATTAAAATGTTTGATAAAGCTAGGTAAGAAAATATTAAAAGAAAAAAGTTGTGGTGAAGTATGGGTTTATCCTCAGCGGGTGGAATAAAGATTATCAACCATCCGATTATTATCGGATGGCTTATAATAAAGTTATGTACCAGTGCATTTCAACTCAAAATAAAAAAAACCCTGGTGCGTAAACTTTGAAGCTGAAGCCCTTATTTAGGGCTATTGATTTTGATCACATTTTGAAATTTTTTATTTTTTATTTTTTTGCTGCGTAAGCTTTGATTCAGTGACATTTGTCTTTTGTTTATCCTTCATGTCATTGACTTGGAGACGCACCTTTAGCAACCTCAAACCCATTAGATTCTTGGCCCCATAAGATTCACCAAATGTTTTCCATTGATTTAAATTGAAGGACTGTATTTAATCATTAAATCATCGATAATAAATAATACCATTCTCTACCTTAGATTTTGTTGGAATTGAAATATGAAACGCAGTGAAAGAGGCAGATCGTTGACAAATAAAAATTTTCTAGAGGCAGATCGTTGACAAATAAAAATTTTCTAAAAACTTTGCTCGTCGGGAATAGATATATATAATTTTAATTAATAAAAAAAAGCTTCAGGAATTTTACAAACCTTTTGAAGACTATTAGGGTATCCTAGCTTTCCTCTTTGACACCATGATCTTCCAATCTAAACCTCCACACCAATGGAAAGACGAGTGGGCGTCAAACTACAAGAATGAATTTTCCTCACACTTTTCTGAATCTGCTATGTACTCAACACATAAGATAGCTGACCTTTTTTTCAGAGAAGAACTCTTAGTTTTTCTCTCTGAGTATTTTGTAAAAGCTACGTGAAAGAAAAAACTTATGAGATAACTGTTATCTCTCCCTATTTATATCTAAGCAATTAGTTATTTTTTCAATTGACTTTTCAATATAAAAATAATCATCATATCACACATATAAAGAAAAAATATATTTTACAAGGTTGTAACATTTTTTCTTTTCCTTTGTTTTTTTTTTCTTTCCCCGAATCACACCGATTCGTATCTCACACTCACACACATATACATATATATATATATATATATATATATATATATATAAGGAAAAGTTCTGACTTATACGTTACTTCTTCTTTCTCTTTTTTTTTTTCTTTCGTTTCCTTTCCTGAATCACGTTTCACGTGATTCTCTTATATATATATATATATATATA
>CAMOHE010035847.1:0-28693 GCA_946598075.1 Artocarpus hirsutus
TCTTTATCAAATGGATGTCAAAAATACATTCTTAAATAGATACATTTTAGAAGAAGTGTAAGTGTATGTTGCACAACCACCTGGTTTTGAAATCCATAAGTATCCAAATTATATTTATAAATTGAAAAAGGGTTCATATCGTTTAAAACAAGCTCCTAGAGCTTGGTATGATAGACGTAGCCAATTTTTAATCAAAAATGATTTTCCTATGGGAAACGTAGATACTGTACTTTTTATTGAAACAAAAAGTGAAGATTTGATTATAGTTCAAATATATGTTGATGATATTATTTTCGGTGCTACTAATGTAGTATTATGTTAAGAATTCTCTAAGTACATATATAATGAATTTGATATAAGCATGATGGGAGAATTAAATTTCTTCCTTAGATTGCAAAAACATGCCTATGAATGGAAAAGAGCTCATGCTTTGGAAACTATAGAAGAGAAAAATTGGGACATGTTCGTGGGTCTCAGCTTGATGGGTTGGGATACGCTTGACTCTTTCAAGTCCTCAGAAGGTTCGTCATTGAAGGAGCCTGTTAGAAAGAACGGGTGGAAGACAGTGAAGCAAGGGACTCACAAGGATGTTGAAAACGATGTGAGTTTGGTGAAGGAGGTTTTTCCTAAGAGAAAGCTAGGAAGTGATGAAGAAGATGGTGAGGTAAATCGCAAGAGGATGGTGTTGGGATATTTCTCAAACAAGTTGAGGTCGGCAAAGGTTGCAAAGCAACCCTGCTGGGGTAATGAGCCTCATAGTATGGAATGCCTGTGGTTTGGGTGATCCGCAGGTGGTTGATAAACTCCAGAGGATGATCTAGAGTACTGTCTCCCCAGGTTTGGTTTTCATCTCAAAAACCAAACTCCATGGTAGGATGACGGATACTTTTAAAAGATTGTGTGGGTTTTCAAGAAGGTTTTTATGTAGATAGTGTGGGTTGGAGTGGTGGTTTAGTGCTTTTACGGGATAGAGATTAGGAAGTGGAGATTAAAGGGTTCTTGCACAATCATATTGATGCCTTCGTAACTATTGAAGGCGATTTGACTTAGCGGTTTTGGTAGAACTTTGCTCAATTGCAACATGAAACTCCAATGGCAAAAAAAGTTAGAAATACTTAGAGGGAAAAAAGAAAAAAAAAATCCTGAACATAAAATAAGAATAAAGTTGAAATATTTAGATTCAATTTACTCCTTCCCCTTATTTGTTTCGTTAATAAAAAAAATAGGCCATTTACTATAATAGTTATAAGAGAATATATGCAAAAAAAAAAAATATTTGTTCTATAAAAATTAGCCCGAAGAATATCGACACTAGGGTTGAGTTCCACCTTGCTAAAAAAACGAAAAACAAAGAAAGAAGGATGAAAAAGACAAGTGTTTCTTTGTGCATGAATTGGACTAACAAAGCAACCTTTTCTCACTTTATTGTCACACATAGCATTAACCTCACGTTTTATTACTTGGAAACAAAAAAAAAAAAAAATTACTCGCTTAAATCACTCCTATTGGGTGCTCAAGGCGCAGAGCCTCGGCACATATGGATGCAGTCACGATGCATGCATATATGCGAAAACTCGGTTATGAGCAAAGTTTGTGGGCATAAAACGGGATGCATGCAAGAGCACATAAGCCTACTAGAAAAGCTTGGTTGTGAAGAGGGCAGGCCTTGACTGGAAGAGTTTTGACGCCATATGATTGTATTTTACACGCTAAAAATCACGGACTGTGACAATTGTTGTGCCCTTAAAATTAATTAAGCTGAAAAACTCCACTATCACTAACTCCTTCCATCTAAATTATATGTTTGACACGCAGATTTTTTTTAGTAACTGATCCACTTTCCTTTTAAAATGGGGAGCGCAACAAGAATAGTATTGGTGACGGATTTGTTTGAGGGGCATAAACTTGAACTTTTCCCAAAACAAAGACACGTACTTGAAAATAGAATCTTCTGGAGTAACGATTAATCAAATAGAATCCCGTACTTTTTACAAAAATGGGTTGCTTGTTGTTCCATGATTCAAGAATCCACTACTTTGGTTCACAACAATGTCGCCTTTTTTTTTTTTGGGTGTTATGAAAATAAATATATATCTTACCCCTGTTTTCATTTGATTAATGGTTACTCCGGAAGAATGATGAAACTGTGCATGAATCAGAGAACAAACTATATGTATCACCTTTTTTTTTTTTCATTTGTTGCGTGTAGTAAATATAAAAGCTTCGAATTGTTTTAATGACAGCTATATTCATAGCATGTAAAGCTTCAAAGTTTCAAAACAAAATATATTTGTTTCGATGATATCAAGCCATTCTTTTACTATATAATAATAGAAAAAAGAAATAATATGAATATGGTAGAAAGTGGGAAAGAAAAGAAAGGGGATGTGTGATTGGTTATTCTGTTAGTGGAATACGAAAATATATTATTCTCACAATAAAAATGTCCACTTTAGAAAATAGTTATCAACTTGTTTAATGGGACAAACCAATTAATTTAAAAAACTTCCTCTAGAGTGACAAATCTTTTTGCTCCTTTTTTATTTTCTTCCTTGATAAATTTGAGAGTGTTCATCGAATCATCGCCTTTGCGTGTAGAAATGGTATTATTTAGCAACATTATGAAAGTTATATTCTCGATCAACACGAAATTATTTGCCTTGGCTGCCAGAGAGTTTGTCCATTATGTTAAAGTCTTCCTTTCCAGCAAAAAAAAAAAAAAAAAAAAAGACACAGAAACAAAAACAAAAAAGACTTAGATATTTATTTTCACAAAAAAAAGAAAAGAAAACAATCTTGATATTCCTCGACCATTTACTCTTTGTAATACTAAAAATGAATATTTCAAGAATAGTACTTGACTTTTTGTTATAGATGTCGGATTTTTTTTATTAATTATAATAATAATCATCAATCATAGTGACTTGGTACAATAATTATTCGGTTAAATGACATTAATTAATATAAGAGAAAATAATCAAAATCTAGAATATTTAAAAAATATTTTTTATTACAGTATTTTGATTAAAAAAATAAAAATACAAAAACAGTAAAAAATGTCTCTCTTTTAAAACTAATTGTAATAAATGTCATGTTTTAAAAATATTTATAGTAAATATCAAATTAATTATGTAAATAATTTATCTACTATAAATAATTTGTATTTGCATAATAATTAAATTTATTGTACAAATAATATATTTACTTCTTTATTTATCATGTAAATATTTCTTATTTATATTATTATAAGTTGTTTATATTATAAAATCTAACATTTACTACAAAATTTTCCAAAACTTAATATTTACTTTAAAAAATTTTAAAAATCTAACATTTTTTTTATTCTCGTAAAAAAATAGTTTTATAAGACGTTTACGAGAACAGTTGAAGTTAAAAATTTCAATACCAAACAACAAGTCTTTTTTATGAGCTCAACGGGCATTTAATAACCAACTAATTACTTTAATATTTATTCATAAAAAGAATTAAAGTAAATCATATTCTAGGAATCTAGGAAAGGCTAAAAGATGCCGTGGTGTAATGTTCAAAGTTTGAACTAATTGCGATATTTTTGTGGGGAGGGACAAAGTGCCGTATTGCGGATAAGCTCTATCCTCGTCCAGTAATTTTTTATAATTGTTTTCATTTTCATATTTCATTGTTACCGTATTTCATATCATAGTTTGACCCATTTTCATAAATTTTCATCTTGGTGTTTGGCTCCACCCTTCATTAAGCTGACTTTTTTAGTCTTAGACACACACAGAGAGAGAGAGAGAGAGAGCAGTGGGGTTTTGAACATTTGAAAGCATGGCTTCAACCCTGGTACTGGTTGTGGTGTTTGTGTTTGATTTGATTGCTTTTGCTCTTGCTGTTGCTGCTGAGCAGAGGAGGACTACTGTGAGTTTCTGTTTTCCCCTCGTTTTCCTTTATTTTTTTTCTGAAAAATGTTTCTGCTTTTTGTTTTTTTCTCTGCCTTTGATTTGTGGATGCAGAAATTTTTTGGGTTGGTTCAAAAGGTTTGGCCTTAGCGGTTCTCAATTTTTTTTTTTTCCTATTTTTGTTTTGGAGGGAAAATTCCAAGAAAGTACAACGGTTGATTGTGATAACTAAATTACCCAGTTGCTTGTATTGGTTTTTTAGTTCTTGAACTAAAAGGTAAACCAGATTATACCAAGAATTATATTGGCCCGTACGGAAGAGAAAAACAATATTCCCTTTAAAGTTGCAATGGGTTTCTTCTTGTTATTATTATTTTTAATTGTAGTATCTAATAAGCTGAAATCTTCTATTTGTCTCGCATATCTCAATTGCTTAAAAAAAAATTTTAAAAAAAATCGTTTTCTTTGGCTTTTTGTGAACCACTTGCTTGGTCTTGTCCACCGGAAAAAGTTTTTAAGTTTTCTTGCCATAGGATCCTTAAATCTCCAGTTTGGCATTGTAGCAAGGACTAATGGGAAAATTTTGGGATAATATGCCTGAGCGCTATAGGAACTAGAAGAACACCACGTACTTACAAATGATACAAATAGTCCATTCAAAGTGATATGGGGGGCTTCTTGTGTGACCCCATCTCATGGACATTGAACTTGTTAGAAGACGTGCGAAGAAAATCCTAGTTGATTAGTATGCAAGTTTCATTTAAGTGTCTTTTATTTCAAGTTCGAAGTTGATGTACTCTACACATCTAGAGGAGATGGGGGCTGATAGGCTCCAAGGCCGTTTGGCGCGTATTATTGGAGTTTGTTTGAATTGTTGGCCATTGGAAGCCCATTTGCTCCAAGGCCAAGGAAATACTGCAAAATCTGATCTGCGAGGTTGATAAATGGTTATGGAAGTTGTCACTAAGCAGGGTCAGAACTCTAGTTGATTCTGGTGGACTGAACCTGGAAATAGCATTATGCTATATGCTGCAGAGGATAGGAATTGCTTCGAGTTTGGATATTTTCTCTGTATTGTTTCATTTCGTATCAATCTGAGCTTGGAACTTGGCTCAAAAATTTGGGAAAGTGAAAGAAACTAAAAGAAGTCCTTTGCTAACTCTGAAGAGCTCAGGTGTCCATGAAGCGGTTAATATGTTACAATGACTTTCGAGTTGGACTCCATAATATAGATGAAATTGGAAACTTTAAATGGATGTTCGCATATTTCAATCTCGATAACTTTGTTTGTCATGATTTTTGAAATAGTCACGAAAAACCAATCATTACAGTTATGGAGTTCATGTTGATGATTCTCTCTATTCCCCTTTATTTCCATCGCCATTTACCTAACAACTCAAATTGTTAGGTTATCACTTAAGAGAAAAAGGGGAAAAAAAAAAAAAAAAACTTATTCCCTCTGTTTATTTCAATTATCTATGGTTTCATGCGTTTAAATTTTACATGTTCAGATAGCTCTTTCAAGCCCTCATGTTTTTCCACAAATAAGTTCTGCATAAAAAACAAAGCATAAAGAGGTTATAGCCAAATTTTTTATGTGGACTAATCAGTTAAGTAAAATAGACCTCTACCCTTTACATTAGGTACTGTGGCACTTAAAGGGCACTCTCAAATCTGAAAAATCCCAAATGCCAAGCAAGCCAGGTGTATTTCAGTGCAGTAGGAAAAACGAGACATTTTATATATCTTTTTCCAGTCAACTCAACCAAGAGTTACAGTGCACAGCGTGTATTTCACTGCAGTAGGAAAAACAAGATATCTTATGATATATCATTTTCCTGTCAACTCAACCAAGAGATTAAGTGTACAAGGTGTATTTCACTGCAGTAGGAAATTTTGTAAGATCTTGTTGTTCTTTGTGAAGACCATAGTTTACGTGTCTTATTTTGTGTTTCACGAAAACTCACTAGAATTATGGTCTTGGTATCAGTATCTCGCTTCAAGATATCTTTCAACTGTTGTTGTTTTCCAAACCTACTTTATAAGACACCCTGTACTGGTCAGGCTTCAGAGTTTTTGTCTTAAGAGTCAACTCTAGTTAGCTAACCTCGAATTTAAGTCTTACTAAAACCTTGTTAAAATGAACAAAATCTCATTTCAAAAGTGTGGTGCAATATTCGTGCCTGTAGATGTTAGATAAACCATCCTGTATACTCTGATTGGTTCTGCAACTCGCTCCTGACTCGTGTATTCTTCTGTGGCAGGCAACGATCAAAAGTAATGCAGATTACAGCTACTGTAAATATGATAAAGATATTGCAACTGGCTTGGGCGTGGGTGCATTTATGTTCTTGACAGCCAGTCAACTTCTTATAATGGTGGTGAGCCGTTGCTTGTGTTTTGGCAAGGCTTTAAGGCCCAGCAGTTCTAGATCTTGTGCTATTGCCCTTTTTATTACTAGCTGGTATGCTATTGCTTTAACTTTTCTTTTCTATTCGTATTATTCTCAAATGTGGCCCTTGAACTTTATGTTGTTCCCACATTACCTCCTAAATTTTGACTTAGTCTCACTTAACCCTGTTTGTTATAATTTATATTAAAAAAAAAAGGAGAATTAGTCTCCCTTGACCTTTTCTGTTGGGATTTATGTTGAAAATAAACTGAAAAGGACCACATGATTTCACTTAATCCTTTATTTACTGTTTATTTTAACAAAAATTCGAACAAAAGGGGTTAAATGAGACTAGTTTAAAAGTTCATGAGGCAAAGTAGGAGTATATAAAGTTCAGGCAGGAAAATAGAAATGACTCTGAAGTTGAGGGATTAAAGGTTAGAACAATCCTTTTCTCCCCGTTGATAAGGCTTATAGATTATAGTATGAATTTCTGAAGAATCTTGTAGGGTGTTTGAGGGAAGAGTTTGAACAACACTCTCTAGATGTGAGAGCTTCTCATACTATATGGCATATTTTTACTTTATGCTGTAGCATATGAGAGCTTTGCACTGGTTGTGGTTTGGATTCTAAAATTCAAACCACTCTTCCAAACATTTGCAAAGCATTATGCTATTCCCCTGTTTCTCCCATTCAAGACTTTAAGTTGATCTTTTTCTGCATGTAAATTTTCAGGATATTCTTCTTTATTGCCGCATCATGTTTGCTTGCGGCATCTGTGAGAAACGCATACCACACAAGGTACCGGGATGCCTTGTCGTGTAAGGTGGTAAGGAAAGGAATCTTTGCTGCTGGAGCAGCCTTTGTAGTCTTTACAGGTATCGTCTCGGAGCTCTATTATGTGAGCTATTCAAAGGCAAATGACGGCAAGGCAACTTATGCCAGAGATACCGGTGTGAGGATGGGAAATCTGTAGTCTAATCCGGCTCTCTTGATTGAAGATGAGGAGGATTGAGACATGTCCTTAGAACAATGGTTTGGTAGGTCTTCATGATTGTATGTGTGGACGACAAGAACAGAGCATGTGATATACACAATTATTGTATGACAAAGAATTTTTATGTTTTTTTGCTAGGGGAGACGATCGTATGGAGTTTTATGTTGTTGTGGGTTTTTACCGTGTACGCTTGCGTTCGTTCAGACTGGTCACTTAGGTTGTAAAGTAAACGTTGTTTCATCCGAGGCTTATTGACATTACTCTTTAGACTTGTCTTGAAAAATTTTTACCCTTTTCCTTTTTGTATGTTGCTAATTGTCTTCATGAGCAAAACTTCAAGATGCCTACTCTTAAAATTTTATACATTGAAATTCACTTGACGAGACTTGTATCAATTGGTGGATATCTCTGGTTTTAAAATTCACTTGACGAGACTTGTATCAATTGGTGGATATCTCTGGTTTTAAGACGACTTCTATGACATACGAAAAAATATTGTATGAGATAGTTTTGAACCGTCAAATAAATTAAATACCGAAATTGCTCAATTGGTACCGGTTACTTGAGTTCGACGGCTTCTAGCGTTATCTCAATCTCGCCCCAATGAAAGGAGAAGAATGACTCTCAAGCTTTTGCACAAATGCGACGACATCGATGTGAGATAAAACACTCTCATGTAGATGATCTTCTGCCATATTGCTTCTACGCCTATTCCTAACCAGATTTAATTTGGCCCAAGCTTTAAGATGACAGATCTATCTCCACAAAATGCCATCATTATAATTGCACAACAGTCTATCGTTAGGCAATCAAATCTCAGAACCCTACATATCATTTCTGAGATCAAAGAGAGTATTGATTTAACGAAATTTGATAAGGATTTAACAGATCATAGCTAATGTGCTTAAAAAAAAACTCCTTTTTTAAAAGCGAGTGAGGAACTTAATTTTTTGTCCCATGGGACGTCCAAGTGGTTGGCATCCACTTATTGGAGGACATGGCACAATATCTCAAAAGTGCAAGTGACAAGTGTCCATTGGATTATTGCTTTGAGCATACTAAACACAATTAATTAAATTGAACGTGGGGATCCTAAAACTCATCCTAACTACCATCTTCTAGTGAAATATTGTGTGGGTCCATATCAAAATATGTGGCGTTTTACCTTGCTGCATGTTAGCAATAAAGAAGCATGGCTTGGAATTGTGGCCCCCTTTAGCACATGTTAGGTAGTCCCTATGTACATATACACACACGCATACATATATATATATATATATGTATATAAATATGTGTGACTGGGGAAGGAGAGGATGAGAAAAGACCATTGAATTAATGGGAGATTTTAATGCTCAAAGTACGAGCAATATAATGAACAATCAAGTATACAACGTGATCGCATATTATTCTGCAATATCGTCCCCAGGAGTATAAAATTAATAATGTTTAAAAAGCTAAGTCCCTACAACCGAAATGCTGTCCAATATATAGTTCTGAACAAGTGGTCGTGAACTCTCAGAGAATTAGACAAATCAAAGTATACTACCATTTATATGTCCAAAACCATATATACCCACAAGAATCTATCATCATATTCCTCTTAGCTAGTGAGCCCTGCTGGATATGACCCCATTTCCTGTCATCCCTATCACAATATGAAGCGACACCGTTTTGGCACCCGATGCTGAACACCACATCACGTGGCAAAAAAAAAAAAAAAAAAAACTGATCTAATTTGAGTCTTCATTTAAAAAAAAAATGAAACTGTCTTATTTTTGTAATAACCAAATCGGAGTTTATAAATTTACCAATAATTAGAGAAAATTTCTATTGCCACATCATAAACACACTGAATAGCATTTTCATGGCTGTACAAGTTTCCACCTTCCAAAAGATTCCATGATCAACATGTACCTTTACGAGAAACATATATAATTGTATAGCCTTTATAGTGACGTTCACTACTTTGGTATTAAAATTTGAAACCTCCTTATCTTATTTTAGGCTAAAATGACCTTGTAGACCAAGTTACATGCGTGTGTGTGCGTGTGTGTGTATATATATATATATGTATAATTACGCAATAAGGAGGCATTTTATAGCAAGAGTTACCAAAAGGATATTTTAGCCTGAAGCTGAACAAAAGATACAGCTACAAACAGTTTTACATCTCTCTCCAGAAAAACAAAACAAAACATATATATGTGTGTACATATATATAAGACTAACACTAAGAAATCAAAGACATCACTAAATATATATATATAATATACATATATATATATATGCATACCCGTATACAAACACTCCAATAATACAAAGAGAAACAAATCTATAGAGACACTCGTAATTAGTGTAAATAATTTCAAAAAAAAAAGGAAAAGAAAAGAAAGAAAGAACATTAATCTTAATTTCATGGTTTGAAATTATGAGAATCATCCCAAGGCAGATCGATATGATCCGCAGAGACAAGAGTGTCTATGTCTTCCCAATTCCAGTAGTTTGACAAGTCCATGCCATTGCTTGTGGCGGCAGGCACTTGCCATGGCGGCTGGACCGTAGAGCTGCTGGTAACCGTTGCCTGATCACCCATGAATTTGAACTGATCATCAGTACCATAATCACAAACAACATTCGACGTCTGAAACGAGTTCGAGATCGACGACAGGCTCGACTCAAAAGGGCTCGAAGTGCTCGACGAGAAGACCCCGGCCTGAAACTGCAGGCTTTGATTTGGAAGAAAATTGAATCCGGTATTGGCTTTGTTGGTGATCAAGCTTTTGCTGTCCAAATCTGGGTTGATATTCAAACTCTGTGGGCGAATTAGGACGGACTGAGGGAGAATTTCGGATGTAGTACTTTTCTTATCTTGATGAAGATCACCAAGTGTAAGATTATTATTATTATTTGGGAAAATACTTATGCTGCCCCCGATGATATTCGGCTGCTGAGCCTGAAAAATTGCGTCTTTGGTGACCGTGCTAGCGGCGGCGGTAGTGGCGGTGGAGGCTGACTTCTTATTAGGCCGCTTATTGTTCTTGCGGCCGCCGCCGATGGGGACGTTGCGGAGGGTCCCGCCTTTAGTCCAGTGCCTCTTGCAAGCCCTGCAGAAATGCCTAGGCTGGGACTTGTTGTAGTTGTTGTAGTAGCAGAACTTTGTGTTGGTGGAATCGCATCTCGGGCACTTCAACGGCTCTGATTGCTGCTGATTACTCTGTTGTCGCCTCATTGTTGTTGTTGTTGATGATGATGGAGGTAATTTGCGATGATGAAGAAGCTCTAAGCTGATCTGATGATCATGCAATGATGACTGCAACAAAGTTTGAGTACTACACCAATCAAGACCGTCCCTATTGATTATTACCTGCTTAGAACTCAATCCCATCAAATTTCCTAACCAACCTGATGCTGATGATCACCCCAAGTACAAGATCACAAATATTATGGATGATGATGATCAGAAAATTGATTGTAGTACTCTGGCCGTTGGATCAAGGAGGCGCGATGATGAAAGAGGGCAATTTGGAGAAGAGCAAGAGGAAGAGATTGTTGCTAATTACAAGAAACCAAATGGTAGTAGATGAGAATGGTGATGGGATAATATTGATATAATTGTTTTGAGATGCAAGGAAATGGTTGGGAAGGTGATGAGAACTGAGCATGTCTTTTTGAGTCTTTCTTCTATTTTATATTTCTCTAAAGCTAATATATATAGTCTATCTAAGAAAATAGTAATAATTATAGAAAGACTAAAACGTACTTGGGCAACAAAATTAATATATAAAATTACAACTCAAGTACTTGGGCAACAAAATTAATATATAAAATTACAACTCAAATTAGCAGCAAGCCAAGCAAGGCCACCAAATGGTCCTAGCTTCGAGAGAGTCCTAGTTTTGATTGATATACAACGTGTGGGGTGTAGTAGAAGCAGAGCCAGCAAAAACCCTACATCAAATTATGATGAAACCTAAGGGAGCTATAACAATACCTAAAATATAGAACAGTTTATGTTTCCTTTCACACAAGTTTATAGAAATTAGATATATATATATATGTATATATATAGAGAGAGAGAGTGTGAGAGGAGAGAGAAATTACTTAGCACCTAAGGTGAAGGTGGGTTGGTGCGCCACGTGGACAAGGGAGCAGCCGTCGATAGTGCTGTGTTACATGGAATAATTTTGGACATGGTTAAAAAGGGACGTAGATGTGTGCATGCTGAGGTATTAAAATACTAATAATTGAGGGGAAAACTTAGCGATGACTACGAACTATAACAAAAAAAGGTTTGGGTTTAGAGAGAGAGAGAGATGGAGGAGAATGAAATGGTAGGGAGTAAGGGGGCGGCGGGGCAGTGGGGCCCAATTATTTTTTATGTAGGGTTAACCAACAGTTGTCATCACGTGGTTACAAGTGGGGTCTATAGTACTCTTCTCGCTAGGGGTTTTGATGACCCTCTATTGGGCAATCTATCTACATGTGCTTTCACGTTTGAGCCTTGCAAGTGGCCTTGCTGGATCAATGCATTACTAAAATTGTTCATAAAATGGAATCCTTTTCAAACCAAAAAAATGACCTTAAAAAGAAAAGAAATTCTTATGGTGTACAAGGCAATTTTGCTTCACTGATGTTAAATTTTTAACAGTTTAATTTATAACTGAAAACAATTTTATATCATGAGAGGCAAAATTTTAACGTGCAAAACCGCAGGTCACGTTGGTAAAAAGCTTAACTTAAAAATTAGTTCTCACTAAAGTGTATTAGATAATATTCAAGCTCCCATGCCTTTTAATGTCTGGTCATAGTTGAGAAATGACACACCACCTGGATTTTACTATGCCATTTTTTGTTTTCATAAAATAATAAATGTTTATACAAAAATACGTTAGTGTACTAGTTGGTACAATTTTTAGAGCAATTAATATGTTATGTATGTTAGTTATCTTTCATTTAAACGAGCAAAATGTGTATTCATATATTATTAGTGGTTTTGATAGTGTTTTGGAAATCCCCACCTATTGCCCATTCTACATGTGATTTCACATTGTGCCGTACAAGTCGATCAACATGTCACTCTCATAGTATTGTTGTCTACGTACCATACATCTTAAGAGTATATACACGAAGTCGACACATTAATTCTTTTTTAAAATAAATAAATTAAAAAAATCGGTGCTATGCACCAATTTCTGCCAGTCAATTGAACGAAATTTAGGCATATGTCACGTCGTAACACATCTCGATCAGTAAATCATCTCGACTAGCACTAACCAATTAGTGGTGCTAAATAATTGTGTGACTGTTTTCACTTTCAGCGTCCGTGTCTTACTTGGTGTTCTGCATTATTTCGGATCCGTAAATCATCCAGGTTCGTAACCGATTCAATCTTCATGTCATATGTGATACCGATCTGATTTAGCAAAAAGAAATTTTATTCGACTTGGAAAATCATAAGAAGATGGAGCAAAATTTACAGACGCCAAAGCCACCGACAAATCAATCGTACAAGATTTTTTATTTTTTATTTTTTACATAGAAAAAAGAGGGTCGATGATGTCCTCATGCCTCTAGCTCAAGCGGTCACTTAACAATCTATTAAAACTACAAGTATAAAAAAAGACCAAATCTATGCTTTAACACAATATTTTGTTTACCGATAAAAGGTATAATTTCAACCTCATTGCAGACAAAAAACAATCCATCTTGAGTATCAGGTGAAGAGCATTAATAGATTATCTTTTGCTATGTCACCGCCACCAACGTTGGATGGTATTCGAATACATGCTAATAGGCCAAGAAATTGTCAAAAAAAAAAAAAAGTACTGGTACAAACTATAAGGGCACGTTACCCGAAAATGCAATGGGATTAGGAAAAAAAAAGTAAATAATATAGGAATGAAGATCATTTATCTCTTTCCTATTGTAGATTTATCTATTGGATTTAATGAGAATCAATTCAATTCTCTTTTTATTAAAGCAATGTAATGAGAAATGTAATAAGATTGAAAAAGAAAATAAAATAATAAAAATGATTACTAATTTCATCTTTAATGTTTACTTATTTGTTTGATGGTGTATGGGAAACGATTCAATTCTCTTTTTAGTATTTACTAAACTTAAAAATGGTAATCTTGTCAATGTAGATATTACTAAAGTATCTTTTTACATAGCTACATAATCATTGAATCATAACGTGTAAATTTGGATGTTTAAGCATTTAAGATCATTCCCATTGATACGAAATCAATACCATGGATGGAAGGATTAACATTGCATTTGTTCAATTTTTATATTGTGTGAGGCCCACAAAATTATCATTATTAATTTAGTAAGTAAACACGTTATTGAACTAGAAATGGAGTCACTCTATACTTTGTCTTCCCATTATTGGAAAGTGAACAACGCTCAATATTTATTAAACCTAGGCATTGTAATCTTAATAATTATTAAAGTATTCTTTTACATAGTCAAATAATCATTAAATTATAGTATGTAAATTTGAGTGTTTAAGTTCATTTGGTATTCATTCGCTTTGACAACAAATTAATACCAAAGGGATGTAATCTAGAAAACATACCTAAGAGAGATGTAAGGATTAACACTATCTTTCCACATGTTCTATATTGTATGGGGCCTACAAAATTCTTACTAATTTTGTAAGTAAATATTATTAAATGAAAAAAATCACACCTTACTTTCTCTTTTCCAACATTGATGTAAAGTGAAGGCACCCTACGTATTTATATGTCATTGTAAAGTCTAACATATACTCAAGGATAAAAATTTTAGTCAAATTTCGGTGAAAATTTAAAAAATTTTGAGGTACTAAAATATCTTCCCATTGTATTATCGTTTTTGGTAAAATATCAAAAAAATATGAGAAATATTGGTAAATTTTGGTAAAAATATCAATATCAGAAAATTTATAGTGTATTTTGTACAAAATTTTGGTACATATTGACAAAATTTCGATAATGTCGGAAATTACTATATTTAATGGATTTTTTCCTTTAAATAATTTATTGGTATGAATATTTGTCTTATACACATTAACTTTGCAGCAAAATTCAGCCTTCCTAACCATGAAAACTATGATGGTTATGGAATTTTCAATTATCCTTATCCAAGCATACCACCACCATTTGAGTGTAAAAAGGAAAAAGAATTTACACTTGCCTATCCATGGAAAAGTAATTTCTGTAATTTTTGTCAAAATTTTCACTGATATCAATATTTTCCTTGAAATTTTTGTAAAATTAAAGTACCGATATTTCCACGGATACCCCATATTTTTATCCTATCTTATACCACAACAAAATTTACTTTAATCACTATCGCCATGCATGAATGACGTTTACCTAGCTTGAAATTGGAGATCATAGAATCTTATTAAATTGCATTTAGTGACGGCTACCAAGTAAATGCATGAATCAAGACGAATTACATATTGCAATTTTCTATATAACAAATATGTACTATCCAGGATTTTTAGATTATAACAATCTAATTTTTATAATTAGTGCTCTGTGTGTGTTTTTATTGGTCATCACAGAATTAGGACCAGGAAATCCACGTGCAGGTAAATATAATAAAGGCAAAGTTAGGAAACAAATCTTTGATTAATCTAATGGAATCCGAGAGGAAATCAAACTCGGTCGGTTGGTTAGGTAAAGTATATTGTATGGTCGCCAATCCATCCACATTTTCAAAAGGAAAAAACAGAATATTTGTCGTCGTACAACTTGGAACTCTGACTTAGAAAATTAAATTCTTAATTAGTCCAAATGAGGGTTAATTAAACAAGAGCAGCACAGTCCAATATGCCCACTGAAAGGCCAAACTTTATTATTATACATTTTATTCATATGCTGCCTTAATAAATTTTCATTTCTTAAACCGAAACGCATGCGACTCTTTTTTGGTGGTCCTGTTTCCTTAATTGCTAATTAAGTGGCAGACCTTTGGTTTAATATACATACATACATACACACATATTTTATATATATGTGTGTTTTTGTCTTTATGATCAAGGTAAGGAGTGGTCCAAACTCGAAGGGTGTCATCCAAGGTGCCATGATATGATGGGGCTGTGGGGCCCTTGGGATGGAGAACTTGGGTACTTGATGATTCCAGATATGTTTGGTGCATAATTAATTTAAACTCATTTTAATTAAATTAATAGTGATGTTTGGATATGAGATATGTAATTAACCATGAATTTGCATCACGGATAGCGGAAATCATTGCTTTCCATGGAACTTTGTTGAAAACGCAATTAGTTTGTGAATTCACCCAACAAATAAATTCTTACCATCGTCCCTATGTATATTATGCCACGTGTCTTGAATAGTAAATAATGAACAAGAAAATAAATCAATGTTAAAAACAAAAGAATTCAAAGTGGTTCATTATATACACTGGGATTTTCTGGGTAACGGAGACGATTCACTGTAAAAAGAAGAGAATTACAAGAGCACTCATTAATGTCAAGAACTAGACTTGGGTTAATCCTCTAAATCTCAGATTTTAAGAAAGACGTTCTATTCATACTTATCCAAATCCAGCATGTTTAAATTACGGGAAAAGTTGTGGTCGAGAATGGTAAAATTCTCTAGCCATAGAGAATGGAATATAGTCCATTCGATTATAAGCCAATGGATTATTATTGTGTTGCTTACAGAAATTAAGGATTGAAGTCTCAATTTTCACTGTAGTCGACCAACGATATGAAGAAAAAAAGATAAAGATTGAAGAGCAAATACATATTTTTAACCATATCTGAATGCCTAAGGAGAGGGTTGCTTGTGTTACATTTTTTTTGATATTCCATCAATTTTGCTTCTTTTTTTTTTTACTCTTCAGAAGCAACTTTTAGCAAGCATGGGTATAATATGCAAAATTTTTAGATTTCTGGGATATGGAGCAACTGGGTGATACCATGGTAAGTAACCTGGTGACGCTGTCGTAGACGGTGGAGAGTTCACTCTCGATCTTGGATCGGTATTCGCGAGGTGACTGAGATGATCAAGAAGAGCTTGAGATTGCACGGGTGAGATTAGGAAAACGGAGAAGGAAATCTCTAGGAACAAAAATGACGGAGATAAGGAAGCCATTGGAGAGAGAATTTGAAGCTTGAACGAATCCCACGCTCTTCGCCGGCGAATCTAAGATTTACATTGCCGGAGTTGAAGAAGAAAATGAACCAGCGTGGGTTTTGGGTCCTTTTTTTTTTTTTTTTAATTGCTAATATATTTAGAATAATTTTTATAAGCAAATCACATGTGGAAGGGTTTATTTTCATTTGCTGTTCTCTCGTCTTTTTACCACTATCTAAATCAAAGAATCACAAATGACGGTTAGATTATTCTTCTCGTGTAGAGAATTTTGTCATTCTGCCCATAGACTTGTTCTTAAATTACTCATGTTTTTGTATTTCAACCGAGGAGCATGTAGCTGAGGTAGTACTCTGAGGCTTTACTGATTTATGACCGGGTTAGTCAACTCGGCTGGATTTTAAAAATCAACGGTTTGACCCTTGTTTGGTATAGTGGTGAGTTTTCGTCACAAACTTAGTTATAAACAGTATAAAACTCTCACATGCTACAATAATAATTAAAAAAAATTGTTATAGTTTAAAACTCTTACATGCTATAATAAAAGTGATTCTAACAAGAGATTTCCACCACCTTTCAAACATTTAATTATTAATTTCAGCGCTTTGAATTGTGGCAACTCATTACATCAACTCCCTCTGCTGGATTTTTTATGATTTAAGTTAACGTACCATGTGTGTTTCCATGCTCTTACGCCTTCAAAAGACAGGTTCAACTTTTGTTTCACGTGAGTTGCTATTCGAGCCATTTATGAATTCATTGGAAAGTCTCAACACGCAAGCTTTCCAACGTCAGTACATAGCGATTAATGTACCTTTTAATGGCTTAATTTGTCCTTTCCAAATAAAAGAAAATGGAATATTTGTGAGTTGTTTATGGCTATAAAACCACCACCGAACAAGAATGGGCAGCCAACCCATTAGAAATTTTTTTCATTTAATTTTATATATAAAATTTTATAAATTTTGTATTTTATTTCTTTTATTTTTTTTACACCTTTTTATTTACCATACCTTGTTAGTTCAATCATTCTGTCTCTTATAGCCTGTAAGGAAGTGAGATAGTATAATATGCAACATTGCAAACCTAACATCTCAATGTAATATGTTGATCTTTCACAAAAAAAAAAAAAAAAAAGAGGCGCATTAGGGAATAAATTTAAGGTTTTCAACCACCACCTATTTTTGCAGGAATAAAGTGAAAAAAATAAAAATAAAAACTTGAAGATTTATCTACCTATCTTTCTAAAAATCATCTAGATCAACAGTTCAATCATAAGGTTATTGACAGCAGTCATGTCAGACTTGAATTGGACATGGACCTGAGGAAGCGACTGTCGTAGATACTTGTGTTGCACAATATGTACAAATTAGTTTTGGCGCAGATTGTAGACCAGAGGAAAGTGGAGAATGGAGATGGGGTCCACGAATGTTGGAAAATGAGTATGCAAGGAAGGGTGCAAGAAAAGTAGAGGACATTAACAAGAACAACAGTTTGCCAGTAGCATGTGCATAACAATCGATGCATAAATTGGATTTTCGTTATCAATAATGTAAAAGTAGTAATTAGGCCTAGATCATAGTCAACGTAGGCTTGAGACGCTAGCTTACGCAACAAATAGTGGTTTCATCATGTGGTTCAAATCATAAAATTATGGTTTAAATCAATTTTATTATAGTGTTTTCTCGTATAAAATTTAAATTCACACTAACTTATAAACCGTTTGATACTTCAGTTGCAACAAGTTTTAAGTTTAAACATTGCAGTATTTAAGAGCTTTACATTGTGGCAACTTTTTACTTTTTTATTGTAGTTGCTGAGAGTTTTTATTTACAATTAAAACTAATGAGTTAAAACTAAAATGTCAAACGGACATTTAGACCCAAGTTGGTTTGAAGTATATTCCTAAACGGCCTTAAAAATTGTGGAAAGATATAAGTGATAACATAGTGCTTTATCCAATCACATAATAATGTCATGTGAATATACAAACCCCACCTAATAATGTCATACGAATATGCAAACCCCACCAAGTCTCTGGTAAAATATAATTAATTAAAGCAAAGAAAAATACCCCTCTTTTAACATGTCAACGAGGTGGTTATCACATATGAGGTCCATTTTGGCTGAACTCTCATTCAAAAACGGCTAGCACCATAAAAATGAAAGAAAAAAAGAAAAGCCTGGCTTTGATTTCCAAGAGAATACTAGTACGAAGAGAAGTTGGACAAGAAGTTTCAATGACGTGCGTCTGTGCTCACGCATGAAAAGTTGAGTTTTAATGAGCTTTGCCACGTTCAAGCTCCTGTACATGTCTCGCCATACATTAAAATGGAAAGAGCGCGAACAAGTTTCTTAACGGCGAAAAAGTTGTTAATTAAAGTAGTGAACAATCACCATACTACCCTTTCGAATCTTTAAAATGTTCTTACTTTTACCGTGGAGATGCTTTTTCCCTTCTAGTGAAAACAAGGTGAAGGACCCAAAAGAACACGAAACGAAACAGATAGGAGCCTCAAGTTCTAGGAACAATCACCCTCTGCCATAAATTTAAAAGTGTAGGCAAGTGGCCCTTCTTCCTTACTGAAATTTTCTTGGCCATAAAAATCATATAATGATCGATCAAAAATTTAGTAAATAAGCAGTTTTGCTAACTCTTTGGAATCTTGAGATATATTAGGGAAACAAAAGCCAAATGGGTAGCTTAGCATTGAGAATCTCTTCACTAATTCACCCAATATTGTTTAGGATTCACAAAATTTGCATTCCGACTTCGCAAGGAAAAAAAAATGAAAGACGACATCAGTGAATGAGAACAAGGGTAAACCTAGCATTTTCATGATAAGCACTTTTAAATCCAATCATAAGGAAACTTTCTAACAAAGTTGCAGGCGTTACCATTTAGATCTAAACATGTATGACGCATTGTATGATGATCATTAGTAAGATCATTCTATAAAATCTAGGGTCAGTAAAAGATCTCATCACAGCTTTAGCAATTACTTGGCAGAAACATCATTTCTGACAATGAATCCATTATAGCAGATCTTATGTCCATTAAGAAGGATAATTGACACAGTGCATTTTCCATTTGTATAAATCATGGACCAAAGTTGCTAAAGAGACTTCCAGGTGTAACATACTAACGCCTCATGCAACTACACTAACTCTCCGAAATGTTGGGCTCTTGAAGTTGAACAATGGAAAATGAGGCTGGCTTCCACTAAAGAAAAGCGGGCCCCGCTGTCTTCAATTAAGAACTCTAGAACTTGAAATCCTTCTTCTTGGATTTGCCCTCCTTCTCCTGCATTTTACGCTTCCTCTTCTTCTCATTCTGCAAAAAAAACACATCCGAATAACAACGTTAAAATGAACCATAAATCAACCATGAGAAAGTTTGTGCATATTTCTATTCCTTAAAGCTCGTCTGCATCAATAATAGTGAAAGGATAAATAAAAGAGGCACGCACCTCTGCAACCATGTCACTGAAATCCTCTCGCTGACTCCGCAGCTTCTCTTCTTCCCTTGCTTCCTCATATCTGCAAAATGCACCAAAATGAGACTAGCTCTCACACAGAGGCTTGTAATCATAGGATTATTTAGAGCTTTACTTTGCTGGCAAAACATTTTCCATGACTTCCAATTCTTCAGGTTGTAGAGTGACATCCACTTTGTCAGATTTCTGACCCCTGAGCAGATCAACCTGCAGCAAAAGCATCCAATGAATCAGCTTGTGGTAGAAAAAACTTCGTTAGTAACTGCATACAATATGTAAGATGAATCCCTCCAGTTGTTCCCACTAGTTTTATTCTCTAAAAATCTCCCGCATTGTTGCAAAAACAAAAGGATGATGGGGATAAGATAATTGCTCTTTAGATGCTTTACGGTACACACCGGTTAGAAAAGATAAATAAAACACCAGTTGAAGTTAATGGGGGTCCCCAAGCAGTTTAAGTTAATGAAGACCTTGATATAGGATGGTTCTATTAGAGGGTGCCAACCTCAGTTGGGATGTGCTAAGCATTCTTGATACCAGTTGTCCTCTCTCAGTACATTAAATTTAAATTAAAAAAAAAAAAGAGGCAGTCCACGTAACACCAGAAAACATTTGAACAGAAAAAGTAGCTCCTGTAAGGTAGAAAAATATGTAAGTTGCAACAAGCATGTATCTTAGAAAAATATCAGAGGTAGTAATTGCAAAGGTGCACTCAAAAGGCAGGACGACATTGGCAAGATAACACATAAAAAAAAAGGCAACTTTACAGGACACATGAAAGAAAGTCGGTTGCAGATGCACTCATATATCATACACAGAAAACAGAAGACAGCCTTGCTTACCCTTTTTGCACCCGACTTATCTTGTGTGCCACTAGCAACCACATATCTGCAGGAAAAAAGGCAAATCCAAACACACTTATCACAATACCATAAAAAAGAAAAAGAAACGGTCAGCAAATTCTGAACAAAAAACTACTGCATACGTGTGGGTGGTTCCAAGTAATGTCCCTGGAGCAATCCTCTCCTCCTTTTCTTCAAGTACCTTAAAAACACAAGAAATAAGAGATCAAATTCGGTATCATCAATACAAGGCGAAGATAGGAAACAAATTAACAAGACAGCAGTGTTCTCAATCGGCTAACAGCTAGCTTACTTGATAAAGAGGCCTCTCAGGTTCTTTTCTCTGCTGCTTACGAAGGTCAATGACATCAGGTGTTTCAACACCAGTAGGCGTGCTGAGGATACAGAAAAACGAAATATTAGTACAGATGGACAAAACAGCTACCTCTTATTGGCACGATAAGATGATCATGGAAGGTGCAACTTTCTGTCGTACTTAAAGTTCACATCCAAAGAATAACAATACAACACAGATAACGAAATACTTCTATACCTCGACAGACTATCCACAGATTGAATGCCATTCTCCAATTCTTCTTCCTCAATTTGTTCCTCCTCTTCCTCTTCTTCTTCTTCCTCCTCCTCCTCCTCTTCCTCCAAATCGCCCCAATGCTTTGTCTTATCAACAGGCTCTTCCTAAACAACAAGGCAACTTGTGATTAAGCAAACATAATATAAGATCTCTCAATATTGAGTATTAACAAAAAGAAAATTGTTTCATTAGTTCAGCGTCAAAATTTACACGAACTTCATTGGATTTTGTCAAAACTGCAGGAACAATTTGAAAAAAGTCGATGACACTCCAGGAATACTTGTCGAAATGAATTTAATGTTCTTATATCACCCAAAACAATCTCCTAATTGACAGCTTCTAACGATTTCTAAGCTAAAATAATAAAACATATGTAATTTACTCATAAACCATAAGACACAAATAAGAAAGTACCTCATAATTTGGCTGTTCTTGTTGCTGAATACCAAAAACATCTCCATACAGAGGTTGCCCATACTATCCAGAAAAAACAAAACTTAAGAGACTTGTAGAATAAAAGAAAGAAAAATAAAGTGGAGGATACTTGTATGAAAAGTAAAAAATAAGCAGAAATAACAGAATGCAGAATATAATGCTTGGCATATAAAAACTCACTTCATCAACAGGAGGTTTGCCCCAGCCGCCAGGATGGTAACCAAAGCTAGCTCCAGGAGGAATAGGAGCATTTAGACCAGGAATCTTTAGATGTGGATATGAAGGTGGTGGCCCATATCTCTGCAGTGGGGGAACAACTAATTCATTTGATATAAAAGCAAAACTATAAAGCTACATTAAAAAAATGGAAAATAAAAAATGAGCCCAATCTATCTCGCCTGCATATTGATGAGCCACGGGGGAGGAGCACCATCTGGCATACCAAGAGCCTCTTTTAGTTCTTGTGACAGCATACCTGGCTTCATTTCCCTCAATTTTACCTGTTATGTCAAAAAAGAGAACATAAATCAGGTACATCACTATGACCCAAGCTAGTTTGCTCTAAGCATTCAGGAAAAATCTAAAGGAAAATAAAAACCATTTCTGCCCCCATCACATGTGAAGAAAAACACATTTCATACTCTGGTCAAAGTCAACCCCTTTCTTTGGGACCCGTATCAAGAACGCATACAACACCCAAACCTCAAAAGACAAAAGAAAGGCACCATCTTATAGGATAATATGGGATTTCCATTCTATCAGGTCCAAGGGGTTTACATGCATTACTCCGAACATAGATGCTCTAACAAAGAAATGATATGCACAGTAAAGAACATGAAACACATCTTAATGCAAGTATGATACCTCAAACTCCTTTCCTTCATGATACAAATCACCAAGAGATGTCAGCTTTGGCTTAGTCTGGTACTTGAAAAATGCATCATGGAGAACCTAGTAAACAAGATCAGAAGCTTTTATCATTAAGCAAAATACTATTAGTGTAAAATACATGTTCAATCACGAAGAAAACCATACAGACAACATATTATATTAATTAAAAGAAACCTGATAATCGATATCCATTTTGCCCATCTTTGGCTGCATACGTTCTCGTTGCTTTTGCTTCAGCTTCTTGCTATCTTCTTTTTCAATGTAAGCCTACATAGACAATCACATATTGACATACTGGACAACTTGAACACAACAAGATAAAGATTTATTACTGCAAAGAATAGGCCAAGACCAAAGGAAGAAGGGGATAGTGTGGCTTATCTTTTACACCATTAAGTTTATAGGACAACTTCCAGTGTAATTCCATGCTAAAGGTGTCAACAGCATCTAATATCTTGATTCAAAGATTTCCACTTCGAACTTTGTATTTCTTTAAATTTAAAATATAATTTTTTTGATACAATGCTAGCTGTTTCTAGGATTTGAACCTAGAACCTCACCTTTATCAATTGGGCTTGCACCAGTTGGCTCTTAAAATATAACAATTAGATTTGAAACTTTCAAAAAATTTCGCAACAAAAGAAAAGGAGGGCAGTTTGCATGTATACTAAAGAAAACAATTTACAATTTCAACCAGAGTGAACAATGATGTCAATTGGGTGACAAGGCACTCAATTCATCTAATAAACTAATAGAGTCTATTACCTGTCTAATTTTCTCAATTCCAGTGGCAGCAATGAAATCAGGTAGTTGAAACGGTTGCTTTTCAATGCCACGTTTTCCCTGCAATATGAATTGAACGCTCCATGAGATACAAAGCTTTTCAATGATACCGTCAAGAAAGATCTTGTATAAAAATCATTTCAGACATAAAAAATTTAATATATAGATATAGATGAATTCATCCCGAGCACTAGGCAGAACAGAAAGGCATCTGAAATTCAAAGCACATAAATCAGTGCCTCAAGAGTGAATAATTCCCAAATATATAATGCAAATATGTTCATGCATTAAAATCCCCCATTAAGACCATCAATAGAATTCCTACATCACCACCCACTATAGCACATATGTTAAACACCAATAATAATTCAAGGGTGCCCTTAGCCAAACACCTACTAGTCCAGGCTCCAAGATTCTGCCCGCTGCACCCCTGCAAGAATGACATATATACATATAAGAGAAACCTTATTTGCTGTGATCTTACCTAAATCTAATCCCTGTACCCATCAATTATGCATATTCCATGCACATCTCAAACAATAGTGTTAAAACTTGAGTGATCGCTAACCTGCAAAAACTTCCGTTTTTGACACCAATGCCTTGGCACAGGTACAGTGTTTCGGTAAGACTTCAGGAAAACTAACAACTTAGGATCTGCTGCAGTTGCATCCCACACCTTATATAATATAACAATCACACAACACACAGTCGAAGGACAACGTTAAAACAGAAGCAGAAGTAGAAACCAGAAACCAGAAACCAAGCTCTGAAACATAGAATAGAGAGCAAGACGGAAAGGACAAGCACTTTCAACAGAAGTATCACTACCTCAACAACATCAGGCCTCGAGCAGATCTGTTTCAGTTCAGCAATCTTCATCCGCCGTTGAAGCTGAAAGATATAAAAGAGTTTTTATCAGCTTCACAACATAAGCAATTATGATGACTTTCATAATCAATGAAAATCGGTCACTAAACCTTTTTTCTCTTATTTGACAGGCCTTTCTCTTTTTGTTGGTCATCCTGTTCCTCATCTTCTGAGTCTGAGTCAGCCTTCTTATTTTCAGTTGTGTTCTCAGCAGACTCATCTTTCTTATCCTCCTTAGAAAAGAAGAAGATATGCCTCAGAAATATTCTTTGCAATAAAAAGAATATCAAAAGAAAAGTATCTTTCTAAAGACATGTAACATAATCACTTTATACCTCAGCACCAGCAGAATTCTGGAAACTGAATTTTTCAAATATTTTTCTAAATTCCTCATCCATACCATCTTCTACCTCTGCTTTCTCTGGGACATACTCTACTTCAACTTGCTCCACAATCTGAAAGTTGTTGAAATAAAAATAAGTACACATGATATGCAAATTGAAGAGAACTGGCAAATTACTAGAGTGACAAAACAACCGAAGCTTTACAAATCCACCTAGACTATATAATTTAAACGAAATGGAAAATTTTTTTTAGCTTGTACTATTTCTAAACCAAAATTTACAGGGAAAAAGCAATCAACATTGTCTTAATTCAGTAACTCAAGTTCACCAACAGTGACTTGCATACCAGTTAACAAAGATAGCAACAAAAATTTCCATGTTTTACCAGTATTAGATTCAAACACAAATTGAAATTTAACTCAGCGACTCAGCTATTTTACAATTGAAAACATAAAAACAGATTAAGGGGGAAAAAGGCACACAAGCAAGATATGCAAGAGCATGTTAGAACAAAATGCCCTCTTAATCTTTCAAACTCGAGCATGCAACACATGACAACAATATCAAAATATTTCCCAGGGACACAAGCAGTCTACCCTCCCTTTGTCTTTTTTCTTAGTTCCCATGTCAATAGCAGAGAATGGTAAATTCTTAAAAGATTGCCACAAATTTTTTAGCTCATTTTTCTTTTCTCTTCCTACATTTCTTGTTAATTTCCCCTGTATCACTAAACAACAAGCTAGTCTACGGCTTGACCAAAATCATCCACTAAAAGCTCGTCATGGAGAAACCCTAGCGCTTCAAGATTCTTACTCTACTTCTTTAGTTCTCCCATATTCCTTTGTAGTTAAGTTCTTCCGATTTCAATACAAACAAACGAACTCAAAGACAAAAATCCTTAGCTCATCAGAACAAACCATAAGTTGCAAACCCTAATTCCACCGATCTAGCGGAAAATGCACCACCAAAAGAACTCAAATTCCATCTACGACCTAAATATCCAAACGACATTGCTAAAATCTAGTAAGCCAATCAAACAAAACCCTAGAAATCAACTTAACACCGCCACTAAACAGAAACGAAAATAAAAGACAAACAAGTGACATCCAGAGAGAACCTGTTGCGAATTAACGTGCTCCTTGGCGTCATCATCGGCGGCGGCGGCGTCGCTCTCCTCGCCTGCGTCAGCGGCGGCATCGGACGCCTTGGAAGCCTTGTTCTTCTTCTGCTTCCGCCTCCGACGACGCCGCTCGCTCTCCCGCGACTTCTTGGTGGCGTTGGAGCTAGGGTTAACATCGACGTCGCCATTCGAGACAAAACCGTTCGGGTGCGGAAGCGTCTCCGCCGTCATGTCTGGATAGGGATGAACTCCGATGGAAGAAAGACTCCAAGTTAGAGTGGAAGTTGAAGAGGAACCAACGAACAACGCCAGGGACCGGGACAGAAAAGGGAGAGATTGTGCCCCACGCTACATGAAATAGGTTTTAATTTATCCGTAAATCGGGACTGATTCGTGCGTGTAAAGTTTCCGGCACGTGAGAAGAAAGAATGGATTCCACGGCCTGGGACATAGGGTGCGTTTGATTGTAGTATCGGAATGGTAACGCTAACGTGAATGGAATAAAATAAAATAAAATAAAATAAAAAAGTTGATTTATTTGTTTGATTGTAATTTTAAGAATATTATGGAATGAAATATGAATATTTTTATATTGACAAAATTACCATTATGTTATAACACTGATATTTTCATGTTGACAAGATTACCACGTCGAAGCTCACGACAGTGGTGCCGCTTTGATAAAACCGTAAATATAGTTTTATATGTATAAATATAATTTCAAATTTGCTTCAATGTAATATAGGAGGATCATTTGGACGGTAGCGATGGAGGTGGAGATCACGGAGGCGGTGGTGACCAAATGGCTAGCATCGAAGCTCACAGTGGTGGTGCAGTTACAAATAACGGTGGAGATCTAGTAAAACTCGAACAATAGTTTATTTTTATTTTATTTTTCTTTTTCAAACTCGCTTACATCATGACAGGTGGATCCAATTGCTACTGCTCGCGGCGACAGCGGTCCGATACTGGTAAAGTTTTTCGGTGTCAATTTTTATTTATTTTTTATTTTATATGAAAATTAATTTTAGGCCAAAATGAGCATTTGTAATTAAATTCCTTTGATTAAAGTTGACTTCTTTGTATTATCCAACGTTTAGTGCAAATCAACAAAGGAAATAAAATTAAGCTTGATACCAACATTTAGTGCAAATTAACAAAGGAAATAAAATTAAGCTTGATACAAAATCCTTATTAAGATGTAAGGGATTATCTTCAACATCCTCAGTAGAAATATAAGGTTATAAGGTTCTAAAAACACAATTCAAAAGAGATATCAGACTGCTTGCTGAGAAATTTGATGGTGTGTATGAGATGCCTGCATACATACAAGATTGTCTACTCAGGAACATTAGGGATTGAAACTGGAGCAATCTGCCAAATGTTGGGAAGAAATGGTTCTCTATTCGAACAACAAACCATTATCATTTTAGACATCTTACCCTAATTATGCATTTTAGGCTTCTTAAACATGAATTAATACTAAATATTAGTTGAATAAAACCTTGGGCTCGGGTGCTTTTATATAGTATGGGGAAGGGAGATGCTAATATCTTTTCCATGTGGAACTCCTAAAAGTTCTTATTTTGAGATTTTACAATAAATGAGACAAAGGAAACAAGAAGTTCTTTCTGTTAGGGATTTTTCTAGTCTTTTAGGTTAAAGGTGTGAGTCTACTTAAACTAAAAATTCTCTTTTTTCAACCAATTGGTTCGGTTTTTTAAAGATGTTTGGAATGGTGGTGGAACCGTTGGTTAAAACAACTTTTACTATAGTATGTGAGAGCTTTACACTGTAGCGATTTTTTTATTGTTACTATAGCATATAAGAACTTTACATTGTAGCAATTTTTTTATCGTTACTGTAGCAAACTTTACACTGTTTACAACTAAAAAATTGGTTCCCACCACTTTTACGAAACAGAAACTTGTTTTTTTTTTAACAGTGTTACTAAAAATCGTCATACACTGAATGATGCATCATCAATTTATCATGCACAAATAATCGTTACAAGTTAGTTGCAAAACAATAATATAGCATCAATTTAAAAATGATCAACTGAAAAACCGTCATACACTAAATGATATATCATCAGTTTATCATGTACTGTATGCGTTAGGTATATGACTCAAATTAGTATTGGATAACTTTCTATTTGTGAGTTTAGAAAAGTGTGAATTTTATTAACTTTCTATTTGTGAGTTTAGAAAAGTGTGAGTTTGGTAAAGTGTGATTTTTATGCCCCATTAAAAAGTCCATAAATAAGTCTATTGTGTTTATAATTTTATGTATGGTTAAGAAGAATAGAGAGAAAGTCTTCTTTTAAGAAAGAGTGTGGAGAGAGATAGGAAAAGGCTATAAGGGGTTTTGAGTAGAGAGGGATTGAGAGAGAGCTTTGATCAGTGTGTAATTTTGAAGTTATTAGTAAAGAATTTTTTTTCTCCCTCTCCCATAAAGGTAGACAATTTTGCCAAACTACATAAATCATTTGTCTCTGTTAATGTTAATATAATAATTATAGAAAGTAAGACAATTTGGTGTGTTAATGTTAATATAATAATTATAGAAAGTGAGAGAATTTTGGTATTAATACAGCTCAATCACACAGGCTGTATAGTCAGGCTGTCACACAGGCTGTCAATCATACAGGCTGTAATGTATAGTCAGGCTATCACACAGGCTGTAAAGTCAATCACACAGCTTGTTTTTCTCCTTTGATTTCTTGTTGTAATTCCTATATAAAGGCTCTAAGTCTTCTTGTAATTGTAGACAAGAAATATAATTCTTCTTTCTTCTCAATACAATTCTTCTTTCTTCTCATGGTTTCAGAGCCCTTTTTTGGTTTAGCCCGAAGGTGAATCGCCTTGGGAAAACTATTTTTTTTTTCTTCAATTTCTCTATATCAATTCTTTCTTCTCAAAAAAAAAAAAAAAAAA
>CAMOHE010035848.1:0-13849 GCA_946598075.1 Artocarpus hirsutus
TTTGCTTCTTGTTGTTATATTTGAAGACTATTGAGATAAAAGTTAAAAGGATTCTTTTTATTTATTTTGAAATTAAAGTAGGGTATTCAAACTTTAAACTATATAGTAGAGTCTAATCATTGTTAAGCTATCCTGCACTCATAGAGTGATTTCTATTTAATATCTTATACTTGGAAAAATATTTATCACATTTTTCTTAACGATATTAGATTTCTATATATACAATTAATTGATTGGGTGAAAATTACAAAAAAAAAAAAAAAAAAGAATTTAGGTAGTGATATAAAGTAGAAACCAAATAATTAAATAAAATAATATATGTACGGACTAGGGCGGAGTCATCTTAGGACTGGTCGATAACTGCATAGTCTAAAGGGTCCCTTGAATATTCACTCCCAAATATTTTTTACCCTATTTTTCTATTTATAATGTTTATATTGAAATTTAAAACATTGCATTTTTTATACAAAATTTTTCAAGAAGTTTCTATTACTCCCCAAATTTCATCTTTTAAGTAAGCTTACGTACGTCATAATTTTTTGAAATGTTTTTATAATGTCACACATTTTTTGCTTTCATATACTAATAATTTACTTAAAATCTCAAATAAAAGAAAAATTAGCTACATTATTTTGTAAATTTACAGTTATTAGACTTTAGCCTTTTAAAAGTTTTTTCTTTTTTTTTCAACATGGTTATAAGGTTCTCTATGTAAAGTTACGAAACCTAATTATTTTATTATCATACAGAAATCAACAAGTGGATCAATCTTTAGGATTTTATACTTGTAATTTTGGTTCTCCTAATTTCTTTTATATAAAGGAGAAGTCGATTTCAAGGTTGATTAGAGAAGTTAAAAAAGATATAAAAAGCACGATTTTATTGCTTTTAGTAGTATAGAATTAGGTATCTAATTTTTATGTAAAAGAAAGACAAACTCAAAAAACAAAAGAAGATAGTTACACTATTAGTTTAGTTCAAGTTTTAACTTAATTCATATTCTTCTCTAGAAAAAAAGATATCAGCTGGCTCCAATGCCACGTACGGAGTCATCTCCCAATAACATTCGTGCTATAATGGATAAAGGAAAAGGTTATAACTTTCTTGCCATATATTTTAAAATGCAGCGACGAGTTTCTTCAAACACCTAAATCAACTTTTGGATCCATTTTATTGAGTGGTTATTCACGACCATATATAAAAAGAAACTTTACGCGCTTCTAGAAATTTTTTTTTTTTAAAAAAAAAAGAAAGCAGCAAACAAGATAGCAGATATCGATGTGCAGGAACATGCTTTCGGATCTTCCATTTTGGAGCACATAAAGCATAGTCTGTCTTTCACTATTCTCTGCATTTTTTTTGTCCATATCTATTTATGAAATTTCGCATTGGGTGTTGCAATATTATTATTTTCTGCGGTGAAATCAGAGCTCCAAAAAAGGCTCGTTGAATCTGGGATATGTATATAAAATGAGAGGCATATCGTGCATTCACTTCTGGATAGTGTTGACATAAAGCCAATGGTAATCCATAGAAGGATATTATTCCAAAAGGATATCCACAGGAGTTAATACTAAAAAAATAATGATAATAATAATGAAGAAGAAAATGATCTCGAGATCAGAATGTGATTCATGCATTATTTTATTAGATGGTGAATTCTATGCGGTACAAGGGTAGGCCCATAACTACTTGGATACACACTTTCAAGGGTAGGATATATATCAAGATAATTAATGTCGCTGCAACCCATGAAAATGTGGATTCAACCCTTATAATTCTTTCCTAACGTCTCCTCCTATGTCCCTCTAGTAATATTATGTTATAGGTTATAATATTTCAATTAGCATCATGCTACATTAATTAAAAATAATATTTGTTAAAATAATTGATTGACATGAAAAATATTGTTAGAGGGTATAAAAGGGAGGAAAAACGAGAAACAGTGAACTAAATCCTTAAAAAAAGTGAAATTTTGCAATGCATAAGACGGTACAATACAAATATATACCAACATATTTTTCTTTTTTCTGTTTTTCAGTACAATGCTAACCGCTCTTAGTATTTTAGCCCGCAAAATGATGTATAAAGTGATATTTTAGTGACGCCATTTAGACTCATTTTTTAGACAACGTCTTAAGCTTTAGACATCACTTTTAGCTTGATTTTTAAAGCCTTTTATGTTGTAGTGATTTGAAATTGTATTATAGATTATAGATCGCCGAAAAGAAAACAATATACAAAAATGTGGGTCGAATATTGCGCTACTAACATCATGCATTGGAAGGGGTCTTACCAATATAAAGACCTATAGAGTAAGTTAAATGCGCGTACTATTAAAAGAAAAAGATAAATTAATATATTTCTTGTCCAGAACAATTGTTATTTCGTTTATAATTTAATTATTAACCCCATAAGCTGTAATCTATTAATTAAGTATAATTTCTCGTTTGGACCTTGGATTAATAGTGTTTATTTTTATTGAAGTTGCACTACGAACCTCTTTGTACTACCAAATTTGCACATTGTGTGTACTACAGACTAAATTGAGAGATTCTAATATAATATTATTTCTGTGGAACACCTTTGATTCCGGTGTTGCCATCATGGTCCCCATATACTTTATCAGCTGAGATCTTTTTTTGCCTACCCTATTTTTCTCTTGGAGAAAAAAGATGCCATTAATAATTCAAGCTTTACATAATTGGGCGATAATTATACTAATATAAGAGATGAATATATTCTGTGTTTCTGACAACATTCATTCACATAAAAATCATTTTTTTCTTGGTTTTTAATATCGTCTAATTGTAATTCCCTTATAATATTTTTTTCCCCTTTCATGGCCACATTAATATGAAGTAGAGGGGATGAATGTATATTAGAATTCTAAGAACATTCATGCACGTACTGAACCAATTTTTGTTTTTTATTTCATCTAACTATAATAACAACAGAAAAGTTCCTTTTATTCTAAAATATCTCATTTTTGTAGCCTTAAGCCATTAACTTATCGTTCTGTGAATAAAAATGAGCCCCACAAAACCTTTTCTTTCTCAGCTGGTGCTGGTGATTGCCTCGGAATAAAACCAATAACCTAATAATGTTACATTGATGCTGATCGAACGAGACCACATGTGAATGTTTGCTTGAGAAGATATGGCATTTTTTTGTGAATGATTACATATGTTGGATAAATGTTTTAGCACAAGTTTCTTTTCTTTTTTTTTTTTTTTTCTTTTTATACAAAAGCTACAGCAAAATTAGTTATCACTGGAAACAAATCAATCTCTCTCTCTCTCTCTCTCTCTCTCTCTCCCTCCGATATTCAAAACATGAGCAATTAGCGAATGCCAAAAGCAGTAATTAAGTGTTAACAAAACGCCTGCTAAAATAGGATGTTGTCGAAAATCAGCATTTGTGCTTTAAGTATACCAAATGAGTTGGCGGTGAAATAATTCATTGAGGATAACTTGATAAGGGAATAAAGTTGGTGGTTCTTTAACCTTCTTTTGTCTTTTCGAGTATACCTAGCTAGTCTGGCCAGGGAAAGAGCATATGTGATTAAGTTCTCTCCAAAACTATAAATCTCCTGCTCCCGTGGCCGATTGAGATGGACACGACAAGTCCGCATTGCAGGTGAATTGCGGAGCGGTTTCCTTTGACAAGCTGTGCTCAAATATTATGCAAGATGGCTCATTATAGTCCAGTGAAGTACTGCTTGCCAAAGGAGATCTGCTCAGTAATTCTACTGCAATATCTATCTATCTCTGTGTTTATATATATCTGTGTGTGTGTGTATATATATATGTCTCTTCGTAAAACCATGGCCATGAAAGCAAATGGTTTCACTCACGTTACTTCTGCATCAGTGGAGTTCAAGAAGTTTGTAAAGGTCATATATAGTACATGTTTATATGCTTTAGGATTGCTTTTCTACTTCTGACCATGAGAGGTTAATTGAACTTTTACGTGCACACTTTTTTTTTTCAATATTTGCTTTTGCATTCCTGGAATTTAATTACTTCATTTAACTTTTGTTGCATATAACCTAGGAAATTATTGTAACAGAAACATGAACGACTATAGCATAAAGCTTCTAGGACAAGGTTTTTTTTTATAATTTTATTTATTTATTTATCGTAATGAACATAATTAGCTCACTGAAAACTTCCTTTTTTTTTTTTTTTTTAAGTTATATTCTAATAATGATCGTTAGTTAGAGTCAATTATACAGGTTCTCAAATTATCTCTGCTGGAGATTTGCTTTTGAAGAGGTGGTAAAATCGACATACGGATCACTGGCTTGGGAGTACTGAAACACTTGCGGTTTCTCTTCTCTGTGAAAATATGATGTTGGAAATTTTAAACCTAGTACTAGGAAGCCAATTGCCATTGCGCAACTGCAGAGATATGAAGGGATTATGCCTTGAACATTATAGTCTTTCTACAAATATAATGGAGCATAAATATGCTCAGTGCGAATATTGGATTTAGTATTCTGTCTTCTTTTTTATTCTTCTGCTTGTTCAGTTCATTCCCAGATTTGTTGGTCTGAATGTTTTATAACAGAAAAGTAGGCAGTTTGTTATATATACAACGTACATGAAGCAAGGTATCTATCTTCACCTAAGCAAGGTATTAGCATATTGGAGGAGGTATACAGGTCCTAACACCATTACCAACGAAAATGTTATATTTGACATCAAAAAATTGTAAAAAGGACATATTTAACGTGTTATTGATATTTAAGTACTAATACATAATACTATTTTAAATGTTATATTTACTTTTTATCACAATCATTAAACTTTGGAAGTCATAAAAATAAACTTTTAATTTTAAAATATAATTTGAAAATACCAATGTTACAATAATTAGATGAAAAGGTGAATAACTTTAATCAATAGCTATTTAATGCTAAAATGTGGTAGATGCTTAAGGCTGGCAATACATGACGACACGACATGCACTTGATACATTTTTCACAGGTTGGGGTCAAAAAATTAGCCACAGGTCATTTTAGTGTCAACCCAAAACTGACATGTCTAAAAACGGGTCCTATTAGGGTCAACCTACATGTCACCAAAACAACCATTTGACCCGTGATTAATTATTTAAATATTTTTGTATTTAAAATTTTAGAACTTAATTTTTTGTTGTTGTAGTATGGAACTTATTTGATTTCGAAGAAATTTTTTAATTTTTGTATTTAAGTTATATTAGTGTACATTCAAAGCTAAAAAACGTCACGACTTAGTGCGGGTGTTACTACGGGTCATTGATGGGTATGGGTTATTGACAGATTATAGGTCATTGGCATTTTACAGGTTGTATAAGGAACGGGCTAATAAGGATCATGTTTGTATCAACCCGTGTCAGAACAGATCGTGTTAGTGTTGAGATTTCTCAACCTATTCGTGTCACTGGTCGGGTTAGCATCGAGTTAGTTTATATAAAAATTGACCCTCAACCTGACTCGCCGACATGAATTGCCACTCCTACGATGCTATACATGGTGTCAAATTTGCCATCAAATATAGCATATGTTAACTTTACAACTAAATAATAAAATTTTATTACTCAAATGTTAAAAGTTGACATTGACACTGACACGCTAATCTGCAACTGCATGCTCTCAGAAATGAGAACTTCTATAGAGGCTAAGCTGAAACTATCCCAAATATTAGAGATATAAGTATCTACGAGTACTAGTGCCTTGAACATTAAACATATAAGTAGTAGTGCTACAACAAACATCGCTGAAAAATTGCCAGTTAATTACTTAAAGATGTAGTTTGAGAATGAGAATATCTGTACACACCTACTATATAATACTAAAAAAATGAAAAATTTATACTGCATGGCAAATTTGTGTAAATGGAGTTAGCAATTTTTAAAATATTTTACAAATAGCAAAATTACAAAGTAATCACTATGCTAATATTCACGTTTTATACTACAAAATTAATTGCGTAATAATGATCTCAATCATTTTAATTTTTTTCTACCGACAAAATATTCTAATTTTTCTATATTTCAACATAAGTAGTAAACTCTTGCTATGTCTAAATTTTCACATACTAAATAGCTTGGTTTTGTAATTTTATTTAGGTAAAAAAAATACTTTATATAGGTTTTTTCTTATTTTTTATTTTTTATTTTTTATTTTTTTTGGGGACTAACTGAAAGAGCAAAGGCAAAGCATAGAGCAAATTGGGTTTTAAACCGTTTTTGTCCCGCCCCTTTTTTTATTCTCGTCTCCTAGACCTAAAAAAAAAGTTTTTTTTTAGTCTTTAACATTTTAGTTTTATTAAAGTTATAAGAGTCTGTTTTTTTTTTTTCTTTTTGTTTAATAATATAGGTAAGGAGCAAACTGTGAGATATATAGGAGCTACAAAAACGTCAATTTACTTGGGATGTTTTGTTTTGCTTTAATATTAGTTGCTTAATTTTATCATTTTATTTAAAAGGAAAAGTGAAGCTTACTATTAAAGAAAAGGCAGGTTTATTCTGAAGTGAACAACTACATCCACGTTTATTTTTTTTAATAAAAAAAGTCAGCCTTATCACCAAATATGCAAACTGTCCCCAAAGAAAAACATCTTGTTGTACGGAAACAAGCTTATCAATGAGCTAAGTTCAAGTTCAAAGCTTATGGCAATCTTAATCGAACAGAGATCTAAAATATGCCAAGACAATAATATATAGAACCTATACGTGAGTGCTGCCTCGAGTTTCTGCGCACAGAAAATCAACATATTTCTAGGCCCATAAATAGCACGCTACTGACAGCCAAGAGGTCAAAAGTTTACACGTAGAAGATAAACATATGCATTATATATACAGACATATATATATATATATTGAGAACATGCCATTGGATCTTCCTTTTCTTGAAGCATCCATGAATATATGCATGTGAAGCACTTTTATAGAAAGTAGGACTTCAAGTTGATTCTCTGCTTGAAAGCTACATTTTATATGACCTTACGAGCTAAGGTAGGGACGTTTACAAAAGTCAAAATTAAACTAAATGGACTTATTCTAATATAGTTCTTGGCTGATCTACCATAATAAAGAGCAATGATGCCTTTTCCCTTTTTCCTCTTTTGTAAGATGCAATCATAAATCTTCTTTAGGATTTTGTTCCAAAGGAGACTTATCAATACCATCCATATAAATTGTTATGTACCCATAGTGATGATGCAGTGAAAATAAATCCATACACGTCAAAAACCCAATTAACCTTTTTGAATATATTATATAGTTTTTTTTTTTTTTTTGCAAAAAAAGATCAAGTGGTCCATATCTCGCCCCCATCCCTTTGAGCATTTTTGCGATCCTGAAACCACAAAAGGAGCAGTCAAGGCCTTATACTAATTTCTCTCCTTCAATGACCCAACTGAATATATTATTTAGTTGCATATAAGGAAGAATAAAAGATCTAGTGGTCCACATCCCATCTCCTTTGACACTTTGACAATCCCGAAGCTACAAAAAGCAGTCAGGACCTTATACTAGTTCTCTTATTTGATGACCCCCAGATGAATGTATTATTTAGTTGCATGTATATGTAGAATAACCATTAATCACGTGCCACCATAATGTTTTAACGTGGAAATTTATCTTTTAAAAGACAATAAGAAATATATATTTAACATGTGATGGTCATTGATCCAATATTAGCACGTATATGAAACCTAATATTTCGTCACAAGATTTACCACCCGACATGATCATATTATTCAGATTTTGTTATAAATTAATTATAAACAAAAGCTTCAGAGTTAAGCACGTCGTAAAAGCATTATTGTCCCTTCAATTCCAAAAAAAGAAAAGAAAAGAATTGTTCCATAGTATATGCCCAATGTTATTGTTTTGGAACGGTATAAATATGCGTGTGATCTCTATGCCATGACTCAGAGATTTGTGACTACTTCAGAGGCGAGTTACGTTGCAGGTGCATTACAAGGCAAAATCTCCATTGGCAGGCAGAGCCATTCGAAACTGTGGTTTCTACAACCACACTTTCCTATAAATGCACCCCTGCCAAAGGAGATTTGCCCAGCAATTCACCTGCACTACTTTTACTACATTAAGAGAACACACACACATATGTATATCATAATGCACGTGTTGTCCATTCAGTACGTTTCGTCTTCATACCAGAATGGTTTTTTTTTTTTAAGAAGACTTATTTTCATTGCTATTTCTATTAATTTTGGTAAATCCACATCCTCTAATATGTTTATCAAACGCATGTCTAGTGGTGACGCGAAAATATCTCCTTCTCACGTTGTTGTAGTGTCAGTGTTTAACCCATTTTCTTATTTATCTGTTTATGTTAAAAGTGTGAGTTTCAAGGATGACGTGATGTTCTACTTGCACGTTTAACAAGTAAAAGCCATTACTTGTTTGTCACTCATAACTGAAGTGAATTCTTTAAAAGTAAAACAGATTATAAAAGTGTGCGACTTGAACTACTGATTGAGCTGTGCATAATATATATTCTCATTAATACATGTTTGACTTCACAAGAAAAAATGTGTCTTTATGATGTAGGATGAGTGTCATCAAGGAAAGGCCACCGGGGGAAACACAAGCCGGTCGACCCAGACTGCCGGACCCGAAAATTAAATGGTACTTTTTTCATTTTTTCCTAATTGAATTTGAACTTTGAACATTTTTAAATATTTTGATTTGTTCTTTTTTAGTTGATAATTCCTTATTTCTAATGTAGAGTATTTTATTTTAAATTTAAGATTATTTTTAGTTTTTTTTTATTTTTAGAGTATTTTAATTTCCTAATTTTATTTGTAGTTACCCATTACAATAGTCATTATAATGTGAATAACAAATAGAAATTGAAATAATACTATAAATAAACAAAAACTATGACAACATTATAATACTGATGAGTAATAAGAGCGCATATGTCACCTAACTCTAGAGAGAATTTTTGAAGATAGAGATGACTCCGAATTTTTTGGTGTGTTGAAAAGCAGAACAAGAGTCCCTTATATAGGTTTCAAAAGAGACAATGACTTCACTCTTTTTCTAATGTGGGATAAGAGAATTTGCCACTTTAACTTTGAAATTTTACATGTGCACGTGTGCACTTTGAGTGTCAATTTCTCGTTCACCTATTCACCATTTTGAGCATATGAATATATTATTTCGATATCCATGTAGAGGAGAACAAGTTTTTACCTTGACCCATCATTAACGCATAGTGAATTCTACTCAAAATTGAACATAAAAAATGATACTTTAACATGCTTTTTCTAAGCCATTTTCCAACAATCTCCTACATGAATGAAAATTGACAAAGGTAACATGACAAACAATGAAGTTTGAACCTAGTGATAGAGTTTAACAATCGGATCCTAAATAGGATAGGTCCGTGTTACCCTTTGAACCTTCCCTTATGAAAATATATTTACTTTATTGGCTGAACAGTGGAGAAATAATAATAAAATGTAATCGAGAACAATATTTTAAAAGAAAGAGAAACATGACTAAATAAGAAAAAAAAAAACAGATAAGAAAATACCAAAGAGAATGTACTATGCAAAGCAAAAAGCTTAAATACAGTTTGATATAACAAATAGACGTTACAAAAAATTGAAAGAAAGATCTTGTGTTAAAATTAAATGACTGTAATGATAATGTTGTTTGTGCATCAAGTGTTAATACAAATGAAGATTCATTAGTTCACAATTCAAGGATAGAGAAAGATAATGCGAATGGTAGTGTAGATTTTATAAAGGCTTTTTTGTTTTCTTATTTGGTTATTGATTTTCACTATGTATTCTTGCAGAAAATCAACATAAGCAAGTTTCATTTCAATCAGTTAATGAAATGGGTGAGGAAGGTGTTTTTATTGTCTAATATAATACAACAATAATACTAATGACAACAATATGTTTACTTACTCTAAATTTTCGACTTACTACGTCTATGTATTTTTTGTTTAGGTGAATGTTTGGCTGAAAATAGCTTAGAAAAAAGCGAAGACAGAATAACGAAAGAAACATAAATATTGACTCATTGAAAAAATTGTGTAGAACAATCAGAAATGAAGAAAAAGAGAAAATGTGATCGAGAATGATATTTTCAAATGAAAAAAATGTGACTGAAGAGAAAAAAGAACAAATGAGAAAAAAAAAAAAAAAACAAAGACAATATTATGCAAAACGAAAAGCTCAACAATTTGATACAACAAATACATACAAAAGATGCAAAAAGAGATCATATGTTAAAATAAATGAAAAAAATGAAGATTCATTACTTCAAAATTTACGAATAAAAAAAGGTAATGTGAATTCTATTATAGATTTCGTTGTCTTTTTTTTATTATTGACTTTGAACATGTATTTTTGCAGAAAACCAACATAAGCAAGTTTTATTTCAATCAATTAGTGATAAAGGAAAAAGTGAAGTAAATATATATATATATTTTTTGTACTCATGAAATAGGTAAGGAAAGTGCTCTTATTGTCTATAATGATAATAATAATAATAATAATAATAATAATAATGATCATCATCATCATCATCACATGGTGATTGTATAAATATTTATTACATCTGATTCATGTGATTGTATAAATATTTATTACATCTGATGATGATGATGATGATTATTATTATTATTATTATTATTATTATTTTGTTTAGGTGAATGTTTAGCGAAAAATAGCTTGAGAAAAAAACGAATGCAGAAGAAAGAATGAAAGAAATATAAATATTGATGCATTAAAAGAAATTGTCACGAAAACAGATTTTATCAAACCATCAACAATATGCAGATTTTCCAATGCAAAAAAAAAATAAAAATAAATGCATGCACCAAAAGGGTTTTGTTGTCCAAAAGGAGAAATATCTTTATTCATAAACGATGCTCTTGAAGAATTATATAATTTGTATACCTCTACCGATCATGAATGTTTAGAATTTCAAAAGTATATTCGACGTTGCAACAATACTTTTGCTTTTATATCCCTCGGAGCAAATTTTGATAAGAGTTTATGTCAAAAAAAAAAAATATTAAGGGTATATATACTTTTCGTTTTCAAGGACAAATTTACCATTATAAACTTCCTGTTTACAGATTTATTTTTATGACACTGAATGCTAAATAGAAAATCCGATGTATGTTTCTTTAAAATTAAGTGCTTCAATTATAAATAAAGAAACAGAAATCAAGTTAATCCTCATCAACTCTTAAAAGATTTACGTGATTTAAAAATTATAATATTCAAATAAACTCAGATCCTAGATTAGATCAAAGAATTTACAAAACACCTTTAGCTTCACAAGTAGCAGCTATATGGTTGGATGATGATCCTATTGTTTATTCACATTCTAGATTTAGTCATAACGTAAAATATTACTTTGGTTGTTATGATTCTTTACAATATCTTGTACTTTCCCCTTATGGAGACCTTGGTTGGCATCCATGAATATTAAGAGTTGATAAAAAAAAAAAGGAGTATTATTTTGTTGAAATCAATATATGATTAATTCAAAGATTATAAGTTCTGCTATCGAGTTAATTGAAGAAAAAAAATAAACGTATGTATTACGAAAAAGATGTTTCTTTGTTTCTCCAAATATAGTTTATTAATTTACACTATGTTTTTCCTGAATTAAAAATGAAGATTATGTTCCAAATTAGATCAACAAGTAAAACTATTTTATTACATTTTATTAGTCTTTTTCAACAATATGTTGGTGACATGTAGGTCAAACTAGAAACTCAAAGATTAGACTACTTCTATAATAAACAACATGAAATTCGAGCTGAATTATGTCAAGGACTTCTTGATAGTATTGAATTAGGAGAAATGCAAGGTTCAAAAGTTGGGAAATGAATTGTTCTACCAAGTTCTTTCATCGGTGGGCCTACTGACATACTTAAAAGATATATGGATACTATGACATTGGTACAACGATTTGGAAAACAGGATATATTCTTAACTATTACTTGCAATCCTAATTGGTACGAAATTAAACAAGAATTAAAGTCACATGAAGAAGTTCAAAATAGACCTGACTTAATTACATATATAATTGGAGCTAAATTAGAAGAATTAAAAATTGAATCCTTCAAAAAACAAATCTTTTCTTCGATAGCAACATATGTTTATGTGATAGAATTTCAAAAAACAGGTTTTCTACATGCTCATTTCTTTATAATTTTAAAACTAAACTAAAAATTATTGCTCGTGAAGCCTTTGATAGAATTGTTTCAGCTGAACTTCCAGATATAAATAGCAATAAGCATCTATATTCTGCTGTTGTTAAACATATGACGCATGGTCCTTATGGTAATTTAAATCCATCCAATCCTTGTGAATAGAACATGTAAAAGACATTATTTTAAAGCATAGATTGTTCTAAAACTTGTCTTGGAGATAATTCATATCCAAAAAATATAAAAGAACAAATGATAGTAAAAAAATCAAAGTTAGAGGATATTATTAGATAATCATTGGGTTATACCTTATAATCTTTATTTACTTGCAAAATTTGTTTGTCATATAAATGTTGAAGTATGCTCTACTCTGAAAGTTGTAAAACACTTATATATATATATATATATATATATATATGTATATACAGGTCATGGCCGAATTGCATTTTATATTAGTCGTCGAAACATTGACACAGATGAAATTAAAAATTTTCAACTAGCAAGATGGATTTCTCCACCAGAAGCAAGATGTAATTTCTACACAGATGAAATGTATACAGATTACGCTACAATTATATATTGAGCATAAACAACTCGTCGCATTTAAAAAACAGATGATCTCAATAAATTAGTTAATACTTTGCACAAAGATCTTTGCTGACTGAGTACCTTCGAATGAACAAAATAAATGCAAAGGCAAGATTTATATCACATAGAGAATTTCTTGAACATTTTGTTTGGAACAAAAGAGATAAAATTTGGCTCCCGAGAAAAAAAGGTAATGTTATTGGAGGAATAGTTACAACTAATCCAATAGATGAAAAAAGATATTATTTCGGATTATTACTAAATCACATTAACGGTGCTACATCTTTTGATAATTTAAAAATTGTAAATGGTGTATTAGCTTCTACTTTGCGTGAACCTGCTTTTCTACATGGATTATTAGAATCTAATGATAATACAAATTTATGTTTACTTGAAACTTAATCATATCAAATGCCATGTAATTTACGTCATATATTTGTAACAATATTAGCATATTGTGAAGTAAATGATCCAACAAGATTATGGGAAAAATTTGAGCCTGCAATGTCAGAAGATTATTCTAAATTAAACATATCTCCTGTTAATATACAAAATAAAGTATTACAACAATTAAGTCATATATTAATATCAATGGGAAAAAATATTAACGACTATCATTTAGTTCCTTACAGCATTGATTTGTCTGAAGATGAAAAATTAAATAAAGAAATAAATGAAGAATTAAAGATAACTGTTCTGAACAAGATATGTTGCTTGCTTGAACATTAAACAAGGAACAAAAATATGAGTATGATTTAATTTTGGAAAAAGTACTCAAAAACCAAAATGCTACTTTTTTATTGCTACTATCAGATCTCAAAATTTAATTGCATTAGCTATAGCTTCGTCAGGAGTTGCTGCAACTATGTTACCGGGTGGTCGAACTGCTCATTCAAGATTCAAAATTTCACTTGATGCAGAAAACAATAGTTGCAATGTAAGTAAACAATCAAGCTTGGTTAAATTATTCCAACTTTCAAAATTAATAATATGGGACGAAGCTTCAATGATGACCAAAAGAGCAATAGACAGTCTGAATATAATGTTACAAGATATAAA